>JAMKPZ010004453.1:0-24693 GCA_024699675.1 Amphibolis antarctica
AAAATAATTTGATTTTAATTATGTAGTGTTTAATAAAAATAATTTAGGGTGGATTTTTTTTCACTTAAATATTAGGGTGAATTTTTTTTTAAATAATTCGATTTTACTTAAAAAATATTTTGATTAAATATTTAAAAACACTCCCTTTTCAAATGACACCTGGTAAACGGTCGAACGATTGAATTAAAAGATCGGCGTTTTAATTATTTAACTTAATATTCGAAGGGGTATAGTTTACATGTCACGTGAAATTTTAAGTTCACACGTGATGAGAGAAGTGGCGTTTTATGGTAAACGGCCGGACGATTATATTAAAAGACCAGCATTTTAACATTCACACGTGAAATTAAACACAATAACACATGGAAAATAATTGATTGAAAAGGGAGTATTTTTAAATATTTAATCAAAATAATTTTTCAGTAATTAGTTAAAATCGAATTATTTAAAAAAAAATTCAACCTAATATTTAAGTTAAAAAAAATCCACCCTGAATTATTTTTATTAAACACTACATAATTAAAATCAAATTAATTTTAAAAAAATCTACAAACATTTTTCAAATTTAATCACCGTGTTCGTAATTAATGAAAAATTAATTATACGTACGTGAATGCATTTTTTCAGTTAAAGGAGAGAGTATTTTTAAATTTCACCTGCTGCATGAGAGAAAGTGTTTTGAAATTTCACCTGTTGATGAGAGAGAGTATTTTTAAATTTCACCTGCGACTTGAAAAAGAGTGTTTTTGAATTTTACGTGCATGAGAAAGAGTGTTTTTAAGTTTTTCAATTTCAACCGTCAATCTCATGATCGACAGACGCCTACAGAAGTCACTTCTGTAGGCACCTACAGAACTCGTGCCCTCTTATAATAAAAATGGTTGGAGCAATTAAAAATGTTGGCAAAATCGACAGATAACGGTTGGGCATGCACGTCAATTTAATATTTTTACGTAGAAATAATGACATAATACATGAAATAAATGTTATAAAGAAGTGACCTTTATTTGATTTAATTACAGTTTAAATACTTGAAGTTAATTTATTCAAATCAGTAGGACGAACAATATTTCAAGTCATTAAACTGTATCTTTTTTATAGATTGACGAGATTTTGTAATTTCTATTAAATTTTAAAATTCAAAGAATGTAAAAAATTAAATTTCAAGTCTCCATTTCAAAACACAATGAATAAGTTATTTAAAAGTAATTTATTGAATAATCTGTAAAATAAATTATTAAAATTTTATGTTTTATAAGTAATTATATTAAATAAACCATAAAATGTACAAGATTAAATTGTGTTTGTTTAATTGTTTCAACTCTAAGAGTAAGGCGTAGTACTGTACATGTGCTAAAGCGGAATGACTTCAATGGATTAAAATGAAATTTTAGGAATAGTATTTATTTACGTGCTTAGAATTTTATTAGTTTGTTTATGAATGAGATTTACAAATGTTTTGACTAGAAAATATATATTTTAATAAATAGTATAATAAAAGTAGTTGTTTTTGTTGGAACCTAAGTTAGTAGTTGTCAAGTCATATTTAAAATATGTTAAATGTTATTAATCGTTTATAAGAAAGACATATATCTTTACCATCAGTTTGAACTTTTAACATAGCGATAACATTGATCCTATCAAGTAATATTAAAATCTGGTGATCAAAAGTTTGAGTTCTTAAGGTGTCAGTTGGGGTCTAAGTCAGTAGTTACTATCAGATATAATGTCTGTAGAGTTATTAAGTCATACTTGAGATATGTTAAATATTACTGATCACTTATAAAAAATATATATACTTTTGAAAAATTAATTTAAAAATTATAAACTTTAGGTTTACCAAACTTATCAACTTTGTCAAACAAAACTTATAAAATTTTACTTTTACCTTTATTAGTTGACGTGGTAATTTATTATTTACAATTTTTCAAATAAATTTATTATAAATTATAAATTTAAAACACATCTATGTATTAATTATAAATTAATAAATTTTAAAGGAAAAATACTCTTTAGTGGTGTTCTAATTCAATATACGTATATACATACATACATATATATATATATAAATGCTTTCGTGATATTATTAGAGTTATTTTTATAGTAATGTTCTAATTCAATGATTCAGATTAAATTTGAATCATTTAAATTTTTTAATAATTTATTTAACTAGTATAATATTGATCTCTTTCTTTATGTATATTACAATATTTATTGTCTAATTAATATTACTAAGTTCACACCTACAAAATATTATATTTGATAGCGATAACTTTCTCTTTACTTTCGCTAGTTAAAAAATTATAGATATTTTTATTAAAATTTTTACAATGTAATACTATTCTATTGAATTCTTCGTACATTATCTCTTAAATCCATTTTTTTTTTTTTACCCTGTATATATATATATATATATATAATAACTTAAAATTAAATACCAAGCTAACTCTAATAGTGCAAAATTAACTACCAATTTTATATTATTAAAGTCAAAAGGTGGTAGAAGAACACTGAACGCCGTTGTCGGAGAAGAAGATGACTAGATGAGGTGGTTAGAAAACTTACAAGTGGTACGAACCCTAGCAGAAGGTTTTTAAGGTATTCAAATCATAAATCGTTCTTTTGTGATTTTTCTGAAGACAAATGGATCATTCACAAGTTGAAGCTGAATGTATCTTGCAATCAATCGCTCTTTTGTGATTTTTCCGAAGACAAATGGATCATTCACTAGTTGAAGCTGAATATTATCTTCACGGATCAACCTTTCATCCGATCTTCTTCGTAGCACATATGTATTTTACTGTAATGTCAATCACAGATGCATTGCTTCCAATCATCTCTGTTACAGACGTATCTGTACTCTGAATTTTTTCATATTATATTTAATACGTGATCGTTGACGAACGCTGGCGGCACTGCGGCAGCGGGCAGCTCTCGATGGTTTGACTTGTCTAGGTGCCTGCATGCTGCCTCTCCCATGTGTATGTGTGTAAGCTCGTGCTTGCGCTCTGCATCGTCATCTCATCCTCCCACCCCACCACGCTTCCTGTACGGGCGTGAGACCCCAAGAAGCCTTGAGCTTCGGATCCCAACCACGTGTCCGGCAGGGTCTCGTGGCTGCGCTGTGCTCTTGCCTGGCGGAGACTGGACAAGATCGGCGGTGGTTGTTCCGTCATCAATGCTTGGTCTCGTTGCTCCCGCCCCGATCTACCACTGAAGCATGTGCTGGGAGGGTGGGCGAGGTGGTGGTGGCCACGGAGACGGGTGACGGTGGCCTCGGCAGGGTCTCGTGGTTGCTCTTGCTCTGTGTAAGGTGTGCGTCCGGCGTGACGGCGTGGTGGCGTCGTTTCTTCTTCCCTTCCCTCCGGTGGGGAAAAAGGAGCGGTTTTTTTTTCTCTTTTTGTTTTGGCGGTGGGGGTCGGAGAGTAAAGATCTGATATTTCTAGGTTTTTAAATTTCGGACCGTCGTCTGAGATTTTCGTTGTTTTGTTTCTTCTTCCAGGTGGGCTGAAGGCTGAAGGTCGAGCTTTTGAGGATGGAGGTGTGGTGGGTGTGGGCGGCTGTTGTGGCGGTAGGGTTTTCGGCGGTGGACCGTGGATTCGCCGGGCTGTGGGAAGACAGGGAGGCTCTGGTTGATTTCATCGCCAACGTCCCCCACCGGACTGGTGATCTCAACTGGTACCCTTTCGCCTCTATCTGCGAGTCGTGGATTGGAGTCACCTGCGACGCCGACAGGTCGCGCATTGTCGGCGTGAGCCTCCCCAACATGGGGTTGAATGGTAGCGTACCTGCCGGCACTCTCGCCCGGCTCTCCGCCCTCCGAACCCTCGACCTCCACTCCAACTCCTTGTCCGGATCGTTTCCGCCGGACATAAAGAACCTGCCGTCGCTTACCAGTCTTCAGCTCCAGCTGAACCACTTCTCCGGTCCGTTGCCCTCCGACGACCTCTCCGTGTGCAGTAACTTGACGTATTTGGATCTCTCTTCCAACTCCTTCAATGGCAGCATCCCTTCTTCGATCTCCGATCTCGACCACCTCTCCACATTGAACCTTTCCAACAATTTGATGTATGGGAACATCCCAGACATCGACATGCCCACTCTTGCATCGCTTGATTTATCCAACAACCACCTTGAAGGACTTGTTCCCAAGTCATTGTTGAGGTTCCCTAGCTCCTCATTTTCCGGCAAGTCCCTTTACGCCACTGCTCCTTCTCCCCATCTTTCCACATTGGCTCCTCCAAATCCCACTAATCCCAGAAGGAAGCTTAAACAATCTCTTGTTCTCGGCATCATAGCAGGGGGATGTGCTCTTGTACTGCTTGCCATTTTGCTTCTGTTGGCACTGTGCTTCTTTAAGAGGAAACACAAAGATGTGGTGTCTGAGAAGCTGGCCAAGGGAGACCTGAGGTCGATAGAAAAGTCAGTCACCATCACCCAGAAGGAGGAGAACAAACTCATATTCTTTGAGGGGTGCACCTTGACGTTTGATCTTGAGGACCTTCTCAGAGCTTCGGCAGAGGTGCTCGGCAAGGGGACGTATGGGATGGCATACAAGGCAGTCTTGGAGGATTCCTCGGTGGTCGTCGTCAAGAGGGTGAAGGATGTCAGTGTAGGTAAGAAGGAGTTTGAGCAGCAGATGGGATTGGTGGGGAAGCTCAAGCATGAGAATTTGGTAGAGCTGAGAGCATATTACTATTCCAAGGACGAGAAGCTCATGGTCTATGACTACCACAGCTTAGGGAGTGTTCATTTTCTCATACATGGTAACCATCGTACTTCATAATTTAGCATTTTACGTTTCTTTCATGCATTATATTAATGGCTACTACTCACTTTTTTGATGAGAAAGATAGGATCATTCTATTTGTGAATTGGGGATAATGTTGTTTGTTTGCCGTTTCTTCTTTAGTTGGATTCAAAAGGTCTATTTATATGCCATTGTGACATAGACGAATTCATCAAACTAACAGTGGATAGTGTAGTTGGTTTTCCTCATTGTATAAAAAGATTCTCAGATCCCATTTAGTTAACTATAATCTTGATGTAATGTAATTAAATTACATTACGTAATCAAATTATAATGTCTGGTAATCAAATGTGAACTAACTGCAAAATCATATAAAGAACCAATTTTACCATTAAAACTCGTATTTAATTATTAGTCAAGTGATATTTCAGTGAACTTAATTTTTTACTATCAAATTTTAAAGCTTATAATTATGAAAATTCAAATATTGTAATCTAATCAAAGGATGTTATTTATATTATATGTATATTATGGACGACCAATCATAGTCATAACTGAAAGAATCCTGCGTTCGAGTCCACCAAAAACATTACCAATATCAAAAAAAATAGTCAGATTTGTCCTGAACGCTGATATTAAAAGCTTATCCTTTTGACATTTTTGTGTAGGAAGACCTTTAACCTTGTAGATTTGGTTCTGTAGATTTTTATTTTCACGCCCACTTGAAATATGTGGTTTTCATGCTAATTGTTAATACTAATTGCAAAGAAATGTCATATTATTCCAGATTAAATGGAAGTACTGTAGGTCTGCTTCATCATTCTTTTATTTCACATTTTATCACTGGTGTGCCTTCCTAGGATACATGAAATATCGGAGAAGGTTTATTGTCAATTAGATTAGACTTCAATCTCTCTTGACAGGTAAAATATTTACTCATTAACGTCAGACAACCAGAGAGGTATAGAATATGGGATTTTCTTTGTCAAAGGTGTACAAGAAAATGTAATATTTCGAAAGATATATACATGATATTAAGATTTTTTTTGAAGGTATGTAAGCAAAAACCCTTAATTTATTCATTTCCTAAACATTTCATATTGTCAAATTAACGGTGTAATATTCATTAATATGTTAACAGAGAAATTTGTCTATTTTTCTATTCAATAACAACATTTTAAGTTCTTAATTTGATGCAACTGTATGGTTCAGCCACCAACAGTGAGCGGCATTAGTAGAACAGATGTTTTTATTATATTGCTACATCTGTGGTTGCATTGTGTTCAATGTTGCACAGGATTTAGAATTTTATGCAACATCTGTTTCTTGGAAATATCAATTCAAATCATTTTGTGTGATCCATTCAACTTGATGCTTTCTCGATTTATCAAACTTTCCAGTAAAGTTACAATCCAAATTCACTTGCATATGATTATCATGTCAAGGGTTTTGTAATGATTTTTTTTTGTTATGTGTTTGCTGTGTGATTCTGCAGGGAAAAGTGGGGAAAGCAGGTCCCCCTTGAACTGGGAAACCAGGCTCCAAATCGCCCTTGGAGCTGCACGAGGCATTGCACACATACATTCGGAGTGTGGTGGGAAACTAGTTCATGGAAACATCAAGTCATCCAACATCTTCCTTAATGCGGATTTGTTTGGCTGCGTGTCGGATCTTGGCATTGCATCCTTAGTGAATCATGCAGCTGCAGGTGCATCTAGGACCATGGGTTATCGAGCACCTGAAGTCATTGGCACACGAAAAGTCACCCAGATGTCCGACGTTTACAGTTTTGGTGTGGTGTTGCTTGAGCTTCTGACGGGGAAGTCTCCGATTGAGGTGAGGGGAGGTGGCGAAGATGTCTTCCACTTGGTAAGGTGGGTCCAATCTGTTCTCAGAGAGGAATGGACAGCAGAAGTGTTTGATGAGGAGCTCTTGAGGACCCCAAACATTGAGGAGGAGATGGTGGAGCTCCTTCGAATAGCCATGACTTGTGTTGTGAGGATGCCAGACCAGAGGCCCAAGATTGCAGAGGTGGTGAACATGATTGAAGATGTGAAAAGGCTCGATGGTGAAGATTGCCCATCACCAGAGGCCAGGTCAGAAGAGTCAAGCGTGCAGATGCTGCCAATGGAAGAAGCCCCTCCTCTTACTCAATTGAGCCCTCTTTGAGAAAGTGACATGTCTCACCTGTCTTGGTGTTCTTCGTCATCTTGATTTCCAGCTCATATGTGATGTTAGCTGGCCATGATGTTCTCTATTTCCAGAGGAAGTCTGAACTGTCAGCCTTAAATTATTGTCATGTTGTACGTATGCACGTATCTATCACTTCTCCCTGTCAAATACTTGTGGAATTGGACTTGAAATACCAGATGCTAAAATAATGGAATCAGAGGCATTTGATGAAACCCAGGAATGGTTTGCTTATTCCAATCAGCTCAGTACATACATTATCATCACTGCAGCTCCTGCTTTGATTCAACATTAACCACAGGCAAAACCATGGATCCCAAGACATGAATCTGTTACATTTTCAAATGGTTGGCAAAGTCTGCCTTAAAATGGTACCATCATATTAATCACCATCCAAAAAAAAACTTTATTGCATCTCCAACATATAATATTTGCAGAAATGGATGGAAAAGGGACCTGCCACCTCTCTGCCTTTAGATGAAAGGTCCCAGGCACCATCACCATTTTATGATCTTTCTCTGCCTTCACAGGCTTGTTCAAGAAAACCAATTTAGGGTACATTTGTTAATGAGGTATGGTGTGGTGGGGTGGAAGGTTTTTATGTAAAAAATTGTTGTAAATTTTTACGCAAGGAATTTTCAATTTTATCATCGTCAAAAGATTTTATTTGCTTATTAATAATAAATATTATAATAAAATTCTTGTAAGATAATGAATGGCTAGATGGAAAAGTTGGTGGAAAAACTTAGAATTTCTTTTACCAATGTAAATAGTGAACGGTCAGACGAAAAATTCGATGAAGACATTGAAATTTTCTCTACTAGTACAAATAGTGGTGAACGACTAGACGAAAAATCCAATTGAGACATTGGAATATCTTCTACCAGTGCAAATAGTAGTGAATGACTAGACGAAAAATCTAATGGAGACACTTGGAATTTGCTTATTAATAATAAATATTATAATAAAATTCTTGTAAGATAATGAATGGTTAGACGGAAAAGTTGGTAGAAAATCCTAGAATTTCTTCTACCAATGCATATAGTAGTGAACGACTAGACAAAAAATTCGATGAAGACACTAGAATTTCATTTACTAGTGCAAATAGTAGTAAATGACTAAACAAAAAATCTATTTGAGACACCAGAATATCCTTTACCAGTGCAAAAATAGTAGTAAACGGCTAGACGAAAAATCTAATGGAGACACTCAAAATTTTCTCTATCAACGCAAATAGTGGTGAATAGCTAGATGGAAAATTCAATGGAGACATTTATAATTTCCTTTGCTAGTGCAAATAGTGGTGAATGAGTAGAAGAAAAATCTGATGGAAATACTAGAATTTTCTCTACTAGTGAAAAGTGGTGAACAGTCAAATGGAAAATTTGATGTATACACCAAAATTTTCTTTGCCAATGTAAATAGTGGTGAACAGCTAGATGGAAAATCTAATGGAGATATTGGAATTTCCTCTACTAATGTAAATAGTGAACACCCACATGGAAAATCCTGTGGAACAAACCAAAAAATCTGGAAAATAATGAATGTCCAAAAAATAATCCTATGAAAAGGTACGATGAGGGTATTTTTGGTGTTACAATAAAAGAAATTACTATTTATTTATTTTATTTTACTATAATTATTATGCACAATTAACATTGCATAATAAAAACTCCATCTTACCTCATTAATAAATACATCCTTAGAATACGCTCATGAACAATTTTTTTCAACTTTCAAAATCATTCTTATTATCATTATTATTATATAGATTTTAATATATAAAATTTTATTATCTAAATTACTATGTAATTTTAACGCGAAATCAACTTCAATTTTAATTATTTCTAACTCTAAAAAAAATTATTCGTCACCCTTAGTCAACAAGTCTAACCGTTTTAATTTTTTTTTTTATATTTCATTACCAAGATATTGAATCTGTAATCTTTAAGTTAAATATTTTAATTTTTATGTCATCACCGAGATATCAAAGAACTTGACTTCGTACAATTTAACTCAAGAGCCATCTAAGTTGAAATTTGGATTAAAAATGTTGTTTACAATTAACCAAATTATTGCATGCAAATCAGTGATTTTATCCATTTCTTCTTTGGGCAGGGATGTGTTGTTCATATAAAGTGATTCTGAAATGCCACCTGACCAATCAGATTCCTCCACGTCACCCTTCCCCTCCCCGCCATTTAATCCCCTTCTCCAACCTCACCCCCCCCCCCCCTCCCCAATTGCAATCCCACAAAACAGAGGAACAGAGAATCTCTCTCTCTCTCTCTCTCTCTCTCCTACGTTGGCGGTGGCGGTGGCGGTGGTGGTGATGATGATGATGATGGAAATTTGCAGATCAATTCTTAGAGTGGACTCGAATTGGTGGTGGTGGTGGTGATTATGCGCACCCATTTCGAGATCGAGGTTGGTGCTCGTGAATTCAACCCGCCTTCGTGATCTCCACAGCTTGCATTTCCATCAGAGCTGCGGAGGAAGATAAAGGTTTGATCTTGGCGCCCGTGGTTGAATTTATTGCGGTGTTTTTCGGAGGACTTGTTTGGGGTGGGCGAGAGAAAAAAAAAAAGAGTTCGATCGTCGGTGAGATTTGAGAATATATTCTGGACGGACGGACGAACGGAACGCATTAGAGTTTGATGTTTTCTGGTCCATTTTCCGAGAAAATTTGGATCGCAGCTATGATAATCTTCTTTTTACGGAGCGATTTTGCGGCTCAATGCATCCGGTTTTCGTAATTTTCTGTTCGATTTGAGTAAGAACTCTGATTTTTTATGCTGGTAAAATCGAAATGGCAAATAAAGCGATTTTCAACTAAATGTTGAAGCGAAGGTCCAAAATTTTCCTTTGCTGCTGCAGGATTCCGGAGAAGGAACACAACCAGAAGAAGAAGATTGTGGAGATCTTCTTACCTCATGCCATTTAGCAGCTGCTGCGCTGGTTAAGGCCCTTTGTTTCCTCCATTTCTCAGGTACCTTCTTTAGTTACCTTTTGTGTTCCATCCAATTCCATGTTTTATTTGTGTTTCTCTGGCGTTTCTTCGGTTCAACGTTTTTTTGGACGATTGATTAGACACTGGCTTTCGTTGATCTCTTTGTAGATAAAGCAGAACGGCATCGCCCAATTTTCAGATTTGTTTCATTCAATTGCCTTGATTCTTTCACGGTTCCGCAGATAGGAGAGCAAGAGAAAATGGCAGGAGTCCCACCACCACCGGGAGGAGCACCTGTCCTGCAGAAGCCACCTGGATACCGAGACCCCTCCACGCCGGCCCAGGCTGGGCTGCCACAACGCCCCCCTCAGCGGAAGCCGCTCCCACCATCGTTCCGTCCAGTGGATACAAGGAAACGCAATCGTCGCTCCAAATGTAGCTGTGGCAGATGTTTTTGCTGTTGCCTTCTCGTTTTCCTCATTATATTGTGTATTGTTGGAATTGCTGGTGCTGTCTTCTACTTCATCCTCCAGCCAAAGGACCCATCTATCCACCTCCAGTCTCTGAAGATTGCAAAATTTGGGGTTACTGCAAATTCAGACGGCACCTTTCTACATGCATCCACATCTGCCAGTGTGCAGGTACGAGTGTAAACAAACAAAAACGTATTCAGCTTTTCATTTTCTTGCCAATGCTTGGATGGATTGATTTTTCGAAATGAGTTCAATTCCAAATTTGAGCTTCAAATCATCTTCGATTTGTTTGAGTTCAAATTAGTTCTCAACTAAATTGATTTTATAATCTTCAGTTGGTTGACTTTCTAAAAAATTGAGCTATAAAGGATCAGCTTCATGAACAATTATCTTAAAAACTTCATGATTGGAAACAAAGTTTGGCCAGAATTTTTTTTTAAAAAAGTGAGACTGTCTTGGTCTTGTTAGTCTTCAATTTCTGAAGATTTACTTGGTTTTAGTTTTTTTTTTTCTACAATTTTGAATCCAATGATTAATTCAGTCCAATTCATAGCTGGCCTTGCGACTATGAGCTTAATTCAAGTCCCCATGTGCAGATCACTAACTCTAACAGCAAGATTAAGTACTCATACAAGCAAGGAGAGGCAATGTTCTCTGCTGTGGACATTGATGGAAATGTGGATCTGGGGTCAGACACATTCCCAGGATTTCTGCAAGGGACTAAGAACTCAACAGTGGTGAAGTTGTCAGCAAATGTGAAGGGAATAAGGGTGGGTAATATGGGATCCAGGCTCAAATCTAAGTTTCAGAGCAAGAACCTCAAGTTTGTGATGGAGATAAAAACAAAGCTTGGTGTTCGTATTAGGGATGGGATGACAATGAAATTTCCGGCAAAGATCGTGTGTGGTGAACTAAGCTTGAAGCAGATGCACGGCAGCAAATTGCCAAAGTGCAGCATAAATGTGCTTAGATGGTAAGAAACTTATTCTGATGTCCATTTTTTCTTGCGTGCTTCTTATCTGACATCATTTTATTCCCATCTTAATGTTTTATTTTAATGTGTTTTTGAATTAATATGCAAAAAGACTCCAGAATTTTTTTCAACACGGATTCATGGCATAAATAAATAGTTGCAACAAAGACAATATTGCCAAATGGTTCTAGGTTGCTTCAAATTTAAAGAAGGATTTCATGTCATATTTACTAGTTTCATGATACCCTTTATGTTAAAGCATACATTTTGTTATCTCATACATAACTAGATAAATATTACATGCATATTGTTAAAGCATGTTGCTGAGAACTATCTTAGAATGGTAAAATGAGGATGCGATTGAGATGTAGACCAGACATCTATGAATTAGGTTAGATGGAGGGGCATACAAGTGGGTGGAGTAAAGACAAATGGAGCATTGGTTTGGTATTCTCTTTATGGGTGATCGTTGCACCAACGAGTGGCATCTACCCTACCATTTGGCTGGTGGCTAGTGTATGCATATGTCCTGAAGAAGGACAGTCCAACGGATCATGTGGTGAAATATCCTGAAGCTGAGGGGCCATGTGCATTTAGTGGTGTGGGCCAAGCTTCTAAACTTGTGGGAGTGGCTTCTGGATATGTTATCATCACCGCACCAACCGTGTCCCATATCCCCCAACTGAATAATGAAACTCTTATCTGGTTTCCACATCCCTTCCCTTTTTCTTTAAAGCCTGTGCACAAGTTGCAGTGGAATCCAAAGTAGCCACACTAACCAGTGTTTCTTCTTTGCTTGGTGCTCCATGATTGCAGGATTAAACTAAGCTAAGCAGGAAGCAACGGAAGGTTTATGGATGGATGGATTTAGTGACAGTAAAACGTTGGTGTTATCAGGGCTTTGTATACAGAAATTTGTTTACCATTACGGTACTTTTTTTTCTTTTTTTTTTCCAGAGAAGAGAAGTACCTGACAGCTTTTCAACTCTGTTCGCCTGGAATTACATTCACAACAGCATCAAGTTGTCCTTCCCTTGAACTTCTTTATAGCCGTGAACACTCCCATAATTCTGTCATCCATGAAATGTTTTGTGGTAGAAACAGAAGCCATTCATTTGCAAGCAACTTGATCATTTCTTTCATCCACTGTGCGCAACATGTTTCGTTCGAAATGCGTTGGAAGCTTCTTCCGTGATGTAAGAAGCCATGGATGATTGAGACGGTGGGCATCCGTGTGAGCCAGTGAACTCACATGGGAATTGTGGGGTCTATGATTTATTTCTTCTGCACTTTCCTCGAGTAAAACAGTGGCTGGAGAAGGTGTGGGAGCTGTGATGCACATTCTCTTCTCCTTCTCATTCTGATTTTTTTGGTTTATCAACAAGATGTCAGGTGTGTAGTGGCTGGTCCTCTTCACACACATGGAGCATGGATCCAATCCAACCGGCCATCTACCAGCTATTTTGTTATCATGGTTGACAGATGTTTCTAGCTATCTTCTGTCTGTTTGCCATCTCGTTTGTGAATTTTGACCGTTTGAGGTGCCTTTCTATATTGAAATTGACAAGCATATGTAAAAACTTTGATCATTGATGCAAATATGTTACTTTATCATATCTGTGGTTAACTCTGCTTCTGTTGTATTATTGCCTATTTGATCAGTTGCAGCCACTGTAGCAACTGGACTTCATGAAAACACATCTCTGACTGCATATATTGATCCGTAACATATCTAAATCAAACTAAATTCACTATCATGGTTGAACATGTGTGGATGTGGGATTTTCTCTCAAACAAATTATTTTACAATACATGTGTTTAATATCTGGAATATTTCAAAAGTTAACAACTAATTCCATACCTTACTCCTTTTGTGAAGAATGTATTGTTTGCATCACATTTATTGCAATATCACATATACAACCAAATATAGAATTTTTCATTATTCATGAAAAGTACAACAACAAAAGAGAATACAGATAGTTTAACATCTGAATGTATATAATGGCTTGGAATTTCTTCGGTCATTGTAATTTGAGACTTTGAACAGTTTAATCCCATATTTGAGAGCACTTTACTATTTTAGATAGTTTTTAAACTCATATCTAGGAGTACCATAATGTTTTAGATAGCCTAAGCACATATGTAAGAGCATTGTAATATTTCTAATGCTTTATATATATTATTTTATATTTCTTTTTATCTGAAACATTGTAAGAGCATTGAAATATTTTATATTTTAATGTTTGAAAAACTATTCATATGTTTTGGTTATCCAAATAGTGGATTTAGACAGTTTAGACTGTTATATAGGAGTATTTTTGTATTTCAAATTTTTTAACATTGAGATTTGTGGACAAGTTAGGCTTCTATGCAAAAGTATTTGATTTAGTTATTCTATTAATTTAATTTAAAATATCTTAATTTAATATGAATTTCAACAAACTCCAATTTAATGTGAAACTTGTGAGTGAATTTTAATGAGTTTGCCTAAATTTCAATTTAATTTCACATGAGACTAAGTTAGATTTAAATTTTGGTTACGAATTTTAATTTAACGTGAAACTAAATATTTTTGTTTTGATAGGTTTCAATTTAATGTAAAATTATATATATATTTTTTACTAAGTTTCAATTTAATGTAAAATTTTATATTTTTGTTTTACTAAATTTCAATTTAACGTGAAACTAAATATTACTTTTTTTAATAAGTTTCAATTTAATGAGTTTCAAGTTAATTTAATATAAGTTTCAATTTAGTATGAAATTTATAAATTTTATGTTAATTTAATATAAAATTGATGGATTTTTAAGTTGGTACATCATAAATTTCAATTCAATTTTAGTTTGATATGAGTTTTACTTAGTATAAGTTGTAATCCAACAAACATATTACCATATTTTTTTACTCTTCTGCGCATGGGCCAAGACCAGGCCCAGTCCATTTTTTTCTCCTACTTTGTACTCTGGCGAGTCCAGGAGGCAACGGCCTTCTGCTTTTGGAAAATTTTGCTATCACTTTGTTATTTTAAAAATTGTAAAATTAGACAAGAATGAAGCTTTATAAGTCTTTGATCTACCAAAAATATTTTAGCTTAAACGAACTTTGTTTTACCCTTCAAAAAAAAAATCTCTTAAGAATCAAAATGATAAATTACTTCTAAAACCACCTTTGAATTTACTTTTTCACTATTATGATCCTTGATCTAGCTGTTTAGTCTAAAAAGTAGTAAATCACAACCTAGTTGGTAAAATCTCGACTCAATTTGATTACAAATGAAATTGACCTTTTGATTAAGGTGATACAACAGAAAAAAAATGGTACATGAAAAATGGTCATCATTTTCTTTTATTTTGATGTGTCATTTTTTTTAATCCTGCATAATATTTATATATGAGTTTGAATAGGGTTAAGCTCCTTTGAAATTTACATTGCTAATCATTAAAATTTAAGTATGTTGGAAATTTGAAAAATAGATATTTATAAAACAAAAAAGAAAAAAAAGGAAAATTAGAACAAAAAATTTAAAATTTATCTACTTTTTTGAGATACATAAATACCTAAAATTCTGAAAAAAAATTTAACTTTTTCCTTTCCAAGATTTTTAAGTTTAAATATGCCCCCGCACCTAAGATAAAGGTTGTATGAGAGGTAAAAATTATGTAGATGTTAAGGACCATGCGAGAAGTGAAAATTATGCATAACCTATGAGAGGTGGAGCTTATGTAAAATTTACTTTAAATTTATATTTATTTAATTTAAAAAATAATGTATTTTACTTTAGAGTTCATGTTGAATGAAATGGAAATTTTTAAAATTTTACTTTTTTTGAAAATTAGTGGTAATATGTAAAACTAAAAAGTCAAAATACAAAGGATTCGTTTACAAACATCACCACTCCTTACTCCTAAGAATATTCTCAATTTCCATCACACTCTTCACATTCCCTAATCTACTCTTTTCAATAATTTATCATCATATCTCTCATCATATTAACATTTATTTACTTTAAACAAAATTATTTTATAATTTAATTAAAATAACTAAACATATACAACATATTTAAACAAAATTATTTATGGATTTATAATCATACGGAACCTCGTGGTCACATGTGATAATCATAAGGAGGCTTGTAACCATATGGAGCTTCGTGGAGGAACATTTGTTAGGTAGGGCGAGGGTGGAGGTTAGGGAATGTGTGTGAAGGAAATTTGAAAATAGGGATCATGCACGAAGGAGCTGACAAGAGTGGAGATCATGTGCAGAAGAGTCAATAAGGGCAGAGATCGTGCATAGGTAAGGGTGATAACGTAAAGCAAAGACTTCAGAGATCATAGGCATCGAAGAGTGTACATAAACGAAAAAACGTGTTTTGTGGCGGAGTAGACAAAAAATCAATTTTTTTCACTTTAAGAGTGTCAAAATGAATTATTCAAAGAGACTATAAATCCTAAATCCTAAATCCTAAATTCAAATACCAACTAAAAAAACAAATGTATATAAAACCCAAATGAAGCAATAGACAGACAAAAAAGAAGAAGCAAAAAGTAGTCAACACCAGACCAAATAAGATTGACAAAATCAGTTAGATTAGAGGACTAGTTGTGATCTCTCTCCACCACCTTGTGCTAGGAAAATGAGCATTTGGTGAGTTAGTGGAGGTGTTAGCAAAAGTTGAAGTGAAGAATTCAAATTGGACTCTCACTTTAAAGTATATTTAATGAGAGAACTTTAGTTAATTTTGAAAGTTGAATAGAATTAAAATTAAAGCTAATTTCGTGAATGAAATTGAAATTATGTAATAATTAAGGATGATAGAAATTTATATATTATAAAATCTGTATATTAATAATAACATTAGAAGTGATTTTAGAAGTCTAAGATGGAACTAGGTGAAAAAATAGTGAAATATTGAGTTGATATTCACACAAAAATTATCTAACATGAAGTTTCAAAAGGAAAAGGGGAAAATATAAACTCCAAGCTTTGTTTAACAAAATCAATACTGAGTTTGTAGTTTACATTTTTAAGATTTACATGATTTTTAAGGTAAAAAATCTCTTTATATTTTTCTTTCTAACTGTTACAATAAAAATCCTTATTTCTATTATACTATGTATTAAAACATATATTTTGTACAATAAAAATCTTATGAACTTCATTCTTAAATGTAACCTAACGTAAACTTTTGATATACTTCAAAAATTTTAAATTCAATTTCACACCAATTTTTATATATTACGATTATTACGTAAAGTCTTATATATAAACTTTTATTATATAATTTATTACGTAATTTTAATATCATTTATTTTAATATTCTTTTGATTTTAATTTTTTATAATTATTAAAATTAAATATAAGAAAAAGAAACGCACCGTGAGAAAGGGTGGAGGAAGCGTGTGTACATTCCACCGATTCCACATTCGTCGTTCGTCCCCCAAAACCGCGTCTGATCTCCACCTTCTCCTGCTACAACACGACCATCGTCACCAAATCCCTTCCCCACCAGCTCCACCGCGAAATCTTCCACCACCAGCATCCCCCCCTACCGCCTGTCTCTTTCTTCACCCCCCTCCTCTGCTGGTTTTTAATTGAATTGGTCCTTTCTGGTGGTCGTGCTCGAGGGCAAGGAGAGGGAGTAGGAGGATGGCGTCGAAGAGGATCCTCAAGGAGCTCAAGGATTTGCAGAAGGACCCTCCCACTTCCTGCAGCGCAGGTCATCTGTCATCTGTCTTTCTTTCTCTCTCCTCTCTATCTTTTTCTTACGGAAAGGAACAAAAGATGGCCTTTTGTGAACGGATCTGTTTTCCATGGTGCGAAATTTTATCTGGGTCGTGCTGGTTTGGAAGATATGTGCTTGGTTTGTCGGGGATTTTGGAAGGAGTGGAGCTCAACGATGTGTTGGAAAGATTGGATTTTTATGGTGGGAATGAGGAGTCCTCAGATTGGATTCAGTTCATTCCTTTTTGATCGTAGCGTATAATATGGAAGTCTGTTTGTTGGGATGTAGCTTTCCTACCCCACTCTTGAATGTTTTGCCCTTGTAGTGGCAACTATGCACTTAAGTTGTGGATTTGCCTCTTCAAAACATCATAATTTTTCCTATCATTTTAGTGTGGTACCGCCTTGAGAGCTTTCTTCATTTAGTATTTCCATTACCTGGTTATCATTTGCTTGTTAACATGGTATCCCACTCGATAAGAAGTCTTGTTTTGAAACATGACTTCCCTATGTTGGGTTGGAGGCGTAAAAGTAGCTGCTCTTCCGAGTCTATCTCGTTTGTCTACTTTTAGTTGCCCTGGTTGTTGAAAAGATTCATATTTACTTGGGCCTCTTCCTGTCTAAAGTGAGTAAGAGGGAGATCTGTTTGACATTTTCATTCACGCGGGGTTTTAAAACCAGCTGAATAACTTGTTGATTTTTTTGGTAATGCATTCTTTTTGGGCTATGGAATAAGTTCTGTTCTTCTGTGGCAAGAAAACTATATTACTATAGTGAATGCTATTCTCTTTCTATGTGGAAGTGTGAACTTTTATTATCTGAATTTGTTATATATTGGAATCTGGAACCATTGTGGTAAAGTGGGGAATCTTTACTTGTTTTGTATGCTTGTTGCAACCTTGGAATCTTACAGGCCCGGTGGCCGAGGACATGTTCCACTGGCAAGCGACAATTATGGGCCCCTCTGACAGTCCTTATGCTGGAGGAGTCTTTCTTGTTTCCATCCATTTTCCCCCAGATTATCCATTCAAACCACCTAAGGTATTCCTTACTTTTTCCTTTACATGATGTCATCCGATCCTTTTGATGCTTGGCTGTTTATCATCATCAACATTTGCATTTACATGTCGGAACATTTATCAATTTAAATATTTAACCAATGTGGTTGATATGATTCATGGTTTATTCCACTTAAATTATGCTGTAACCGGAAATTCAAATATGCTAAACTCAAGCTTCCACAAGTTTGTATGTTTCTGAAGAACCTTAATTAGATGTGACTAGTTTTGCAAGAACCTCATTGCATGATCAACTGGTTCTAAAACATAAGTCCACTTGATTTTTCACAACTCATTTTATTATGGCTGTTAGTTGTATATTGCCTTGTATAATCTATGGAAATATTCCAGTTTTTCACAGGTTTGCAATGTGTCTTGTGAACTGACCTGGTTTTATTGTAGTTGGCACTGTATCAGTCACTGAACTCCAATGGATCAGGAATCCCATAATTATAGGCAGATATGCTTTTGAAGGATGACCAGATGATATCTATATTATTAAGAGTGACATTTTCCCATTAAATCCCAAATTTGTCCATCATGTGTGACAGTAATACATTGATTAGAAAAAGACAAAATTTAAAGAAGTAACTCTATGTCCAAATAACTGAATAACACAAGATCATCAATGAATGAAATTGTTCAAGAAATCAAGCCACTATCACCCTTGATCACGTTCTATGCTGCCACAACTGTGTGATGGTCCATAACTATTCACGTACAACACCAATGGGAAGTACAATACTGCTTGTTCCCACTTACTGGTACCTATTATGATAGCAACTGTGTTTTATATACCATTTTGTTTTAGCCAATGGATGTATTTGGGTGGGTGTTTTGGTAAGTTAGGTTGAGTTTCACGATGTTTTAGAAATTATATAATTTACAATAGAAAAATAATGATAGTATTTTTTTTTAAAAAAAGATGAATAATGAATAAAATATGTAAAAGAATAATGAATAATATTTATTATAATAATGTGATAATAGTATTTTTTCAAAAGTTGCTATGAATAATGAATAAAATATGTAATAGAATAATGAATAATATTTATTACATTAATGTAATGATAATATTTTTTTTAAGAGTTGTGATAGTATTTTTTTGATAGTTATCACGTCTAATGAATAATAAATAATGTAAAAGTTATTTGATAAATGATATTGTAGAACGTCATGGTATACAGTGAAAAATATGGTTACATAGTAATAAACATTTACATAAACATATGCAATGACTCTCTTCCCATTATTGTGGTATTAAATTTTTTGTCAATGCAAAAACTTCCCTTAGAATTTTGACATCAGTTGACTATGTAATTGTTGATAGTTAACTTTAAATGATAAAATATGTGCATGTTTGACCATATCATCATTTTGTGTCTAGGATTTGGCCCTTTTTGCACTCAAGCCTTCATTTAGCATGTTAAGATTATAAACCATTTTTTGCAAGGAAGACTTGAGATCAAATTGCACTAAATTCTCATAGTCAATCCTGAGTGCATATTCTATATCATGATTAAATAACTGTTTGTTTCAAATTATGGACACACTGATTATAAGATTATAGGATTATAAACTCGATCTGAAATAAACTGTCTTGCCTGTTAACATGATATATTTTATCGACAATCTAGAAGATATTGCACAATTAGTTGCAGTTATAATCCACTTTTTTTGGACCAATAAATCACAAAATAGATTTATAATCTCGTAATTCCTATTTCTCAGAATATGAATCATACACAATTCACGTCACATTATGGGTAGTACATCATAATCTTCATTTACATAATCTAGTCCTTAGAATCTGAATTAAACAAACCCCAAGTTTGATAATCACATGTTGCCTTTGTGCTTGTAAACTACCATGTTGAACAGCTATTCTTGATGGTATCTGACTGTCATAATTTTGATTTTTTTTGTTTTGCAGGTGACATTCAGGACAAAGGTTTTCCATCCAAACATTAACAGCAATGGAAGCATATGTCTCGACATTTTAAAAGAGCAATGGAGCCCAGCATTGACAATTTCCAAGGTTGGCATTCTACATGCCATAACATAATTTTCTGGCATTTTTTGTTTAAACCATTACAACTATGGACACATAGGGATAGGAAAACTATGGGAGAACACAAGTTGAGTAGGAACTAGGAAGTGTTGGGCTGCTGCTTGTTTGAAAAAAAAAGGAGCTTTAGTTCTTATAATTCATCTTCAGTGTTTACCCGATTTATCAATTGGTGAATTAACTGAGTGTTTTGAGATCCACCGCTTGGTAGGTTGATCTGACGGTTCTCTCCTGTGGTCCATTTGCAGGTACTGCTGTCTGTTTGTGCTCTGCTTACTGACCCAAACCCCGATGATCCACTGGTTCCAGAGATAGCACACATGTACAAGACTGACCGTAACAAGTATGAGTCCACTGCAAGAGGCTGGACCCAGAAGTATGCGATGGGATGACACCGGCCGGTAGTTCTCACTTGTCAACCTGGGTTTCTGTCAAATCGTTTTCAGTATGTATGGACCAATCCAGTGTATTATATGCCTTCTTGTTTGCCATCTTTCATTCCCAATGGTTGGAGGAGTGGGAAAGTACTAAATACCTACATGGAGTAAAGACAATGAATAATTGTTGCTTGATTGCTTGCATTGTCAAATACTGTCTCATGTACATTTGCTCTCTTGCTTTCTTCTAGCTTGTGTTTGAGTAATCAAGCTGTGCTTGAGCTAATATGCTGACACCACCCTTTTGTTGAAGTCCATTCATTCTTTCTATCATTCTATGTTTAAAATTAAATGCTACATCAACAATTGACAAGCTGTATTCTCTCAGCTACCGAACAAATGTTATTGTCTCAATTATAGCCATAAGCCATTCGACCACTGCCATCGCTGGTACTGACTTTTTCTGTTGTTGCAAAATGGGTGGTGGGTAAGAATCCCAATTATTGATAAATATATGATAATTATGTAAGATCTTAAATTGCTATTTTTATAAATTAAGGGAATTTTGCGAGAGGAGAATGGGTAAGAACATTTAGATCCGGCCACAAAAGATCAATATCAACCACAGAAATGTCAAACAATTTTTTTGTCACAACACATCAAAATTGAAATCTCAATCGACCAATGAAATTCTTTGCCCTTTTATCATTACATTCTTTTCTTGCGAAAAAGGAAAACATAGATATATCACACCTTCAGCGGAAAATTCTCTGTAACAGTTTCAATGAAAGAAAGGAAATAATAAAGAACACTTCTATCTATACTTCTTACTATCTTAATCCTACCGTGTGAACAGAAATTTACAAAAGCTTCACACCAATTTATCAAGTTTTCTAAAGCTATCCTCTTGCGGAGAAGACATCTAAACCCTTCACCTCTTGACTCTGGGATCTCCATCTCATGTTAGAAGTGGAATTCCCAACCCTTTTCTTGGTAGAGACCTGATCTTGCATGGGTGAGGCTTTCAAAAGCAAACTGCCTCTTGAAGCCACCTGATGCACTTGGAATACAGCAACAAGGCTGATAGCAAAGAAAGTGGCATTCCCTATTACTCCACCTGCCGCCCCTAAACTGAACAATTTATTGGCTAATAACATGCCAGACATCAGCACCCGTCTGAAGATACTCAGCCTCTTACTGCCATGCAATTCTTTGGGCTTGCCAAAGAGGCCTCTTGGAGCAGCGTCATTGCCAACAAATTCTAGAGCTTCTTTGATGACGTTGTATTTCTTTCCTTGATGATCAGCCAGTCTCATGGCAAGGATGATGCGACTTTGTTCTAACCGAGCGATTGCAGAGTCACGTTCTGCCCTCTGTTGTGACTGTACAGTCTGGAAAGGAATGGAGATCTATTATGAGAGAAGCCAATCAAACCAAAATCTTTTACAGGAGGCACATGCACAAATCTTGCAGAACAAGACCATGAAAAGATAGTTGATTTACATAGAAATGTAGAAGATTTAGTTTCTCAAATATAATTTTTGCATCCTCCACTATCATAGTAAAAGCAATCATAAAACGTTCAAGCAAGCCATGTAGCAACTAACATCATCATGCTTGAAGACTTATCTAAAGCAGCGAAACGGAATTTGAGATGATCAACTCCAAGGACTCCATCACCATGACAAAAATAGATTTAAAGTTAAACACCCAAGGCAACAAAGTTAACTGTTATGACAAGTGGAACATAACCTGTCAATGGGAGACAACCCACGAGGTAAAGAGCTAGTTTTCCAATGCTTTAGTTTTGGTGGGATCCCATCCAGGTAAAGAGCCATGTTAGAAGCTAAAAGCCAAGCATCTGAAGCACAGTCCTAAAACTGGGTTGGACCTGCCAGTCGGATTGGTCCCTCTGATCCACCACCTACTCATTATTGAACTGGACCATACAGAAAATTTGTTTGATGTCCCGTCCAGGCCAGACACAAAGCTGTGATCTTGAATCGTAGAACCAATGTAGGTGATGTAGAATTTAACCCTGCAACTCACGCAGTTCTGTAACAAGTCCATTGAGATGACACCAATAACTAAGATCACGATGGCCCGAGATCATGGAAACCCACATCTAATGAACTGTTAGCTCAAAAAAAAAAAATGCAAACAGCCACACTCTCTGCTACAGTCAATCAATCTACATATGTTCTTCCTTAGACGGAACAAAAATGAACAATCAGAGCTTCACAAAGAATTCTAATCACCAATCTCTCTACTCAACACAATCACTGTTCTCTTCACCAATTCAATCGTTTGTTATGGTACACAATACATGTAATCAAAATTCTCCAATAACATCCCGATTTCTCTTCGTTCCGATCACCAGACGAAAATCCAAATGTTTCCACAACAAACGCTTACAAACACACGAAGAAAATGCCACAAAATCCCCCCAACACCACAAACCAAACAGTTAGACGTGAAACCACAGAAAAAGGGGGGAAAAAAAGCAAACTTCAAATTTTAGGTTTGAGTACTCACATGTAAGAACTCGAACTGGTCCTCCAAGTTCTCCAAGGCCGACCTGATGAGATGCAAGCTCCTCGCCTCCGCCACCAACCCTTCCTCCTCCTCCTCCTCCTCCTCCTCCTCCTCCTCCCCCTCCGGCAGGCCCTTGACGAAAACGAACCCACCACCACCGTCTGCACCCCTTTGGACCGCCCTCAGTCGCTTCCCGGCGTGCGAAGGCCTCCCCCCTCGTCCGGCAGTCCTGACGGAGTGGAGGAAGTGTGCTCTAGAGATGGAATGGATGGCGTCGCTGAGCTTGTCGTGGAGGTCCCAGATCCTCTCCATCGCCGCCTCGATCTCCTCCTTCTCCATCTCCCATCTCATCCACCGGACCACCGCTCTTCGGCCGACCAGTCGCCTGGTATTGGTGTGGGTGGTGGTCTTCGCCCAAAAGCATTAGAAAAGAAATAAAAGGAAATGAAAAAAACAATGAATTATTTTTAAAAAAAATTATATAAAAGAATATTTAAAGTATAGATGTCAAGTAGATCGTGCAACTTAGTTCGTGCCGTTAATCGTGATAGCACGGTTTGTCGAACTTGGGTCGATGTTCTATGTTTTCGTATCGATACACAAACGTTACATGAAAATAATTTTAAAAATTTATATTTGTAGTAATGAAAAAATTTAATTTTTTTTTTAATTTTTTGATATATACAAACAATTAAAAATTTAATTTTTTTAAAAAATTTCTCTTTTTCCAAGATTTTCTCCATGAAAATAAACAAGACCGGTAAATTATACTTAAAATTTGTTAACAGTGAAAATTATATTTAAAATAAAAAATATCTCATTTGTAAATATTTTATTTCAAATGTAATCTTTATTGTTAGATTTTAAATTAATATATGTAAATTATAAGATAAACATTTAAAATAATTTTAAATGTAAGTTCTGGGGCTTTTTTCAAAAAGATTAATAGAAGATTGAGCATAAAGTGATCGACAGAGTACCTTAATCAAAACCAATATTATCATTAGATTTTCCAGTGGTGATATTAATTAATTGTCCTGATATAGATCTTGTCATTAAATAGTTACGCCGTCGGGACTTCGATGGCGACCCGCAATTGCGCGGGGGAGGAGTCGGGCGGCAGAGCTGCCGAGGGTTTCGGCAAGCATCGGTGAATGGCGATTCGGCGGGACAAGCGGTTGGCGGCTCCAACGGTAAAATGTTTTCCTGTATATTGGGTTGAGGGGATGACCATTTTCCTCACCTAATCATCTATTCAAAATTTTCTTTTCAATTAATCAAAAATAAATAAATAAAAATTTATTTTAATAACAAAATTAAATTGAATAGAAATAAATTTTAATGTAAAAATATTTGTATATATTTTAGAATTAAATAGAATTAGAAATATTTGTATTTGTATGGTAAAATTGAACGGAATTGATTTAAATAATTATTATTTTATATAATTTAAATATCTATATTATAATATAAAATAAATATAAAAATATGAATTTTAAAGGAAAATGTTAATTAAAAAATAATTAAATATTAGAATATTTATTTTAAAATATTAAATAATTTTCAAAAATATAATTTATGTAAATGAAAT
>JAMKPZ010004454.1:0-15753 GCA_024699675.1 Amphibolis antarctica
AAATCTATCATGCCTTGTATTTTTCAAAACAAATTCTGTAACATCATTCCTTTTATTTATCAAACTGAATGATGATGTGCCTTTAAAAACATTCTTGACACATAAGTCATGCACAACAAAACTTGACAAAATTGCTGGAATTGCATCAACTATATACGGAGATGACTTTGAAATAGTCACTTCTCTTTTCTCAAAATTATGAAGCACCTTTTGAAAACAACTCAATTCAAAAGATGACAAAAATGTTTTACCAATCCACAGACCTTCATTTTCAGCCTCACTGCTAGCAAACTTTGAACTACTACTCCAGCTATCAGAATTGACCACTTCAACTTGTTTCTGTGTAGTGGTGGCTTTAAACCAATCTTCAAACCCTTCAACCCTACTTTTAGGGTCAACCGTTCTGAAGTTGATGGCTGTGGATGGATGGGTTTAGTTTTCTTTGGCTTTGGAGCAGGCTTCAGTTGTCTTCTTTTAACAGGTCTTGATGACTGTCCTATTTGAAATGTATTGAGCGGTGTCATTGAATCAGCAAATGATTGTAAGACATACCGCTCAGCACACCTGATATTGTGTATTCTTTCTCCCTGCGACCATAATCGTAGGCACTAGTTTTCTCTTTCTACATTTTTCTTCTCTTCAACAACAACTTCAAAAACCTCCCGAGAGAAGTCATACCTCGACTTCAACAGGTGTATCTCTTTGTCAACCTTGTCGATTTTGACTTGCTATGTACGCGGGAGTAGTGGTGGAACTAGAATGGTCATCTTCCCGCGTACCATTGCTACGTTATTGTCACTAAACCATCTTCAAGTAATGCACCACGCAACTGTCTCGAAGACTAGGGCACAGGGCATTATGAATTTAAGCCTTATATATGCTTAGAGATTGGGGGTTAAAGTTAGATTTTTATAATCGGATCTTACCATAAATATATTTGCTATTCAATAATATGTTTACTGCTTAACTGAAGTTGTGACGTCTACTTCACGTGATGAGAGAATCGGTGTTTTGTATTAAAAGACCGGACGATTGTATTAAAAGACTGACATTTTAGTATCCATACTACCAAAAGTCACGTGTGAATATTAAAACGCCGGTCTTTTAATACAATCGTCCGGCCATTTACCATAAAACGCTAATTCTCTCATCACGTGTGAACTTAATATTTCACGTGATGTTTTGCTCTGATTTTTCATGAACTATATTCATATGTAACACTTATTTAAGTAAGTACACTCATTCGAATATCACGCCGAAGTGTTCTAAATATTGAACATATGTCATCTACTAGCTTAAAATTTTATGGTGGAATTTTGTTTCAATTAATTCAATTTGAATTAAAAATGATTTCGATGAAATAATTAAAAACACTTAAGCTAGATCGAATGGGTATAATTTTAAATAATTTAGTATTAACTGAAATAATATGTCTAGTACATTGAAGTAATAAGTAAATAGAAAATTTTCAAATATAATTACGACTGTTAAATTACCATCACATCATGATTAAACATTAATTAAGTATTCATCATCAAAACATAATAGTCTCAATGAGATACCCGTAAAACGCCTAACTACTACTCATACACCACGTGTACCTTACAAAGCACGCGCTTAACTTAAAAAGTCACGTGTGAATGTTAAAACGCCAGTCTTTTAATACAATCATCCGGCCGTTTACCATAAAATGCCGATTCTCTCATCACGTGTGAACTTAAAATTTCACGTGACATGTAAACTATACCCCTTCGAATATTAAGTTGACGGCCACATTGTACAACGTACGCCCCTAACTTAAAAAGTCACGTGTGAATGTTAAAACGACGATCTTTTAATACAATCGTCCGACTGTTTACCACAAAACGCCGATTCTCTTATTACGTGTGAACTTAAAATTTCACGTGACATGTAAATTATACCCTTTTGAATATTAAGTTTATGTCCACACTGTACAATGCACGCGCTTAACTTAAAAGGTCACGTGTGAATGTTAAAACGTTGATCTTTTAATACAATCGTCCGGTCTTTTATCATATAACATCGGTTGTTTAATACAATCGTCTGGTCTTTCAAATAAGTGGTAGTATTGAATAGTAAATATTTTTATGGTAAGATCCGATTATAGTGGTATAGTTTAAATGTCACGTGCAATTTTTAGTTCACACATGATGAGAGATTCCGTGTTTTATGGTAAACGGCTGGACGGTTGTATTAAAAGACCGACGTTTTAAATATTTAAGTTAATGCTAAATTAATTAGCACTCGAATGTTCGATTAAGTGTTTTAAATGTTTAACTTAGTAGATTAAATATGTTTAATATTTAGAACAGTTTAGAGAACTAATGTGAATAGATATAGTTAGTTAAATAACTACTACATATACATATAGTTCGTGAAATATCATCGTAGAATGTCACGTGAACTTTTAAGTTCACATGTGATGAGAGAATCGGCATTTTATGGTAAATGGCCGAACAATTGTATTAAAAGACCGGCGTTGTAACATTCACAGGTGACTTTTTAAGTTAGTCGCGTGCGTTGTACAGTGTGGCCGTCAACTTAATATTCGAAGGGGTATAGTTTAGATGTCACGTGCAATTTTTAGTTCACACGTGATGAGAGAATCGGCGTTTTATGGTAAACAGCCAGATGATTGTATTAAAAGATCGGCATTTTAACAATCACTTGAAGAAGTCACAGAAGTACCGTTTATACACGGGTCTCTAAAAGGTACTTCCATCCGTTACTACTTTGTTTCTACTATACTTCCGCCTTATTTAAACGTTGGACAACTACTTTTACAGTTTTCTACAATGGTAGTAGGGTTACTCTTGAAGCTTTATGTCAATCTGTGTGCAGTAAATATACTTAAATGATAACAATATGTTTTCTTATAGAACGTTAACATTAAATTCTTCATCAAAACAATAAGGATAATTAATCAGAGAACATTATCCATAACAATCTCCACATTTTTTATGACTACAACTAAACATATATATTAAAAACATATATGTCACCAAACATAAGTCCTGACCTGAACGAATTTCATTATTTCAATATATTACATTAGTTTATTTGACTAAAACAATTTCATGTAATGTAAGCATGTTTGTGTCATACTTCTCTTCAGGCATCATCTTCCCTGTTTTATTGACGATTACCTGCATTGTGGCAAATAGTTATGTAATGACCAAGTTCCCCACACCCACGACACATCCTTCTCTTATTATGGGTGTTAATTTCTTCAATAGAAGCTTTTAGCCGTTGAGAATGGGCAGGTCTTCCTTTGGTTTTTCTTGATATAGATGAATCATTTACCACAAAACCAGTTGGTAAATCAACTGTAGTGGGGTTAGTTCCACTTTGATCATCTTGTGTACACTGCACATGTAATGCACTGGTTCTCTTCAACAAATCATCAAAAGTTGATTTCACTAGTACGTACTGTTCTGTTGAAGTGAAAGCAGTGTCCACCAATTTGAATGCACTAGACTGTAAATCTCATCTCATGAGAGGAGTAAACATGTGACAAATACAAAAACATGTTTTATCAGCATCAATTTTGAAAATAAAATTCTTTGATGAATATAATAAACATACCCATCAACATGATCTAGTGGTCCACCAATAGTACTATTGTGGTATCTGCAGTGAATGGTCCATCTATGCAATATATATTTGCTTGGTATGTGGGTGATCTGTTTCTTCCATGATACAGAAAAGATATGATGAAAAAGAAAACCTTTATTTTCTAATTTCTTGCATGAACAACATATGTCATAATTGGTCTCCATATTCAAACTGACTAATTTAGGTTTTGTTGACATCATTGAATTTCAAACTTCAAAACAATATTGCATACCTACTTTGCTTATTTTTTTATTAAGATATGTCAATCATTTTCTCATTTCATCTTGGAATACAGAAAAAATATTCATTGTATAATTTACAAACACTTGAATTTCAATTGAGGTAGAGAATACAAGTGTCGGCTTTGTTGTCAAAGTAATTAAGTCTTCATGTTCCTCGGATTAACGTCTTGCTTTCAATGCTCTATCATATTGGACAACAAATTTTGAAAAAGGATTATGAGAATGCACATACCTATCAAAAAATGAATTTACGCTCTCAGACCTTTGACTTGTGGTCATGCCTGCCATAAATATATCTTTCATGTAGCATGGAACCCAATGTTGTTGGACAGTATACATGTAATTCAGCCAAGAGTTACCATGCAGTGTTGGATATTTAACAGTCAATAATTCTCACTCCTTTTCAAACTCTTCAGGAGTCGTTGCACCATATATACATTTATTATAATCAACCTTAAAGTTAACATCAGTGCGCATCCATGGGACATGACCAATGGCATTTTGGCCAATATGCCAAGAACAATAACAATGTACAGAATATGGAAAAACTTCAGGAATAACTGCACATATTGCATGATCTTGATCTGTAATAATGGCCTTTGGATTCTTGTCATACATGCAAGTTTGGAATGTACTAAACAACAAATGAAAAGTTTCTTTTGTCTCATCTACTAGTAAAGCACACCCAAACAATGTGGACTGCTTGTGGTGATTTACTCCAATAACTTGTGCAAAAGGCATGTTGAAATTATTGGTCCTATAAGTGGTGTCAAAAACAACCACATCTCTAAACTTCATATATGCTTCACGCGCCCTTCCATCAGCCCAGAAGACACTTCTGATTGTATGATCTTCATTTAATTCAAAACAGAAGAAATAATTTGGATCCTTTTGACTTTGTTACTGAAAATACTGTACTACCGTCATACATTCCATGCCCATATTATTCTTTCGCCTAGTCCTATTAAGGTGAATAACTTGATCAAGACCAATATTTTACTGTGACATTTTTGAAAGAACATTTGCCACTTTGGAAGGTTGAATGCTACATTCTGAGAGGGTATTCAGTAACCTTTTTGATACAGATGATATCTTTTTATAAGATTTTAACATCTTCAATTTTGCAGGTGATGCAAGAACAGGATTATGCTCTTTGACAAATTTCTCAACCACCCACACATTTAATTCATTGCGTACCACATAAAACCTTGCAGCACAACCCTCCCGAATGTCTCGTTGTCTGCCCACATCACTTCCCGAGCAACATTTGTCATTCTTGTCCTTATGTCTCTCTTTATAACGAACAAAATTACGTGCTAGTAATTCTCCACTAGCTTTTGATTTTCTGAACCAACTTTTTCTAATAGCAAAACTTTTCTTCATTGCATATGCATTATAAAAATTATATGCATCATCCTCCTAAGAAAATTTCTTGGCATGGTGTGGACTTGCACTTCCTTCTCCTTTTCCATCAGGATGACTAGCCGACCCTTTCATTCTAATATTCAACTCTAACTCATCAAGCCCTTGTATTTCAGAATAGTCCTGTTCGAGCCATTATAGTTGCAGTTTATCATACAATAGCTTTTGACAATTTGAGAATTGTTGATTCTTTAATTAAAAGTGCGACAATAAATGAGTGAGACATTGAAATTATCAACTACTTTGTAAAGTTAACATTGCAACATTTAATTAAAGTTATCAACCACTAATTATTAATCACTCTATAAAGATGTACATATTATGACTTTTAAATTACCAACAGACTAAAATAAATAAATTTCAAAGTACATTGATAACTTTACAGAGTAGTTGATGGGTAACATTTCAGATTAAACATATTTTACTTTCGTCTAACTTTTTTCCCAAAAAATGTTGCAAACATTTTTCCCCCAATAAATGTTCATTCATGTTGAATGAAAGTATAATCAATGCACTTAATAAATCAACTTTTAAAAAGATGAAAGCACACATGTAACCGTCGGTAGATCCAACGCTAACTGACGTCCTTCTGTGTTCCATTCGATAACTTTAAAAAGATTGAGGGGAAGACGAGGGGACTTCTAGGGGCACGACGAATCGCAGGTGATGATGATTGGGGAAAAAGAATCGCAAATCCCAAATCTCAGGTAACTTTTTGTGATTTTTTTTGTGTTAAAATAAATAAACTACTTTTACGCGGGTGTCATCGGCGGGAGTTTTTTTTCGAACACTCTCTCTTTTGATGAAACAGTCGTTAATCTTTGATCCAACAGGTGCCTACAGACAATTCTGTAGGCACCTACAGAACCATTTTCCCATATAGGCGCCTACATAAGTGACTTCTATAGGTGACCATTGGATTAAAGTTAGACAGTGGAGAAAGAGTGACGGGAAAAGTAGAGAGAGTGTGAAAAAAAATCATCTTGCCATTGTCACCCACACAAAAGACCTGTGATTCCTCTTCTCAAAGTAGCCCTTTTATTTTAACACAAAAAGAAAATCGCATTTCACCTGTGATTCCTTTTTCCAATCGTCTTCCCATTGATTCTTCTTCCCCTATCGTCAAATAGAAAATGAAATTAAGTACATTGATTATACTTTCATTTAACATAAAATAATATTCATTGGAAAGAAAATGTTAGACTGACAAACTATTAATTACCTTAAGTATTTCAGTACATGGTACAAAGTAAAATATGTTTAATCTGAAATGTATGGGTTGAACAAAAAATGTATGAGTAAAACGAAACCACACTTTTAATTAAAGAATCAACTATATTTTACTTTATACTGACCTGGTTGCCAGGTAAAACATGTGGCAGCCGGCTCGAAAGTTGGTACACGTACTCGGTTGCCGATTCCCCAGCTCCCTCTTAGGCGGTAAAACTCGTTATCACCCTTCTCAATCGGCTCGAAAGCTAGTACACGCCTCCGGCTATCGGTTCACTGACTCCCTCCTGGGTGGTAAAACTCCTTCTCATCCCTCACTCAACTGTTAAATCCATTTATATAGTCTCAAGTCTTTTAATAAAAATATTCGAAGGATATCCAGAGTTATACCCTTAAAATGCTTAAGTACTATTCTTAACTTAAAAATTGAATTTCACGTATTTAACTTAAAAATCTCACGTGTCTTACTAAAACACCGATCATTTATGCTTAAAGTTACGATTTTTTAGTTAAAATGCCGACATTGTTCACACGTGTACTTTAAAATGTACACACTTGACTTAAAAAATCACGTGTTCATCTTAAAACACCAGTCTTTTAATACAATCGTCCGGTCTTTTAACATAAAATGCCAAATCTTTCATTGACGGTGAAATTTGGTGACCCTCATACCCAGCACTGATCTAGCTACTGGGTAAAATACAAGGCAGCTGGCTTGAAAGCCGGTACACGTACCCAACTGTCGGTTCCCCAACTCCCTCCTAGGTGGTAAAACTCATTATAACCTCTCTCAATCGAGTCTAGGTTTCGGGTAAGCACACGACAGCCGGCCCACAAGCTGGTACACGCCCTCGGCTGCCGGTTCCCCTACTCCCTCTCAAGCGGTAAAACTCGTTATCACCCCACTCAATCGAGTCTAGGTATCAGGTAAGCATGCGGTAGCAGGTACACGCCCCCGGCTGCCGGTTCATTGACTCCCTTCCGGGTAGTAAAACTCTTTATCACCCCTCACTCAACTGTTAAATCCATTTATATAGTCTCAGGTCTTTGAACATAAATATTTGAAGGATATCCAGAGTTATATCCTTAAAACGCCTAAGTACTATTTTTAACTTAAAAATTGAATTTCATGTGTTTAACTTAAAATTTTCACGTGTCTTGCTAAAACATTGATCATTTATGCTTAAAGTTACGTTTCTTTAGTTAAAACGCTGACACTGTTCACACGTGTACTTTAAAACGCACACGCTTTACTTAAAAAATCATGTGTTTATCTTAAAATGCCGATCTTTTAATACAATCATTCGGTCTTTTAACATAAAATGTCGAATCTTTCATCATGTGTGAACTTAAACTTTCACGTAATGAAAAATTGTAAGATATAGCTTATGAACTTAAACTTAAACACCAGTCTTTCAAGTTTTTACCATATATGCTTGTAAGATTGTAGGATATAACTTAATTAAATTTTAATCATAATCTGATGATAATTTAAAAGTCATAATTATATTTACTAATTATCTATTTTGTTATTAATTAAACATAACTGGAAATATTGAACTTAATGCTAAATTATTTAACATAACAGGTAATCAAAATCTTTTTTAATTCAAAATTAATTAATTAAAAATCAAATCTACCCTAATATTTTCATTAAGGATTTTACAAATTATAAGAATATTTCACAAATAAATTGAAGATAGATTTAATAATTAAATCAATTAATTAAAAATATAAAATACAAACCACACAAATGTTTTATCACTTCATCAAAAATTTAAGTCATTGATTTAAATAATTTATTAATCACTTACTCCATCATATTAAAATAATAAATTAATGCATATGTTAATTAAGCACTTAAAAAACCTTAATCACCGTATTTGTAATCAATAAATGATTAATTAAAATTCATAAGTTAATTAACACAATGATTCAAAATATATAGGTGGAATTTTAAAGTTAAAGGAGAGAGAATGTATACGTCTTTTTAGGTGAATAAAGAATATATGTTTTTAAATTTTACATGTAAGAGAGAAGGTAACTTTTAAGTTTTTAAATTTTATCTGTTAATCGTGATCAATAGACACCTACAAAATCAAATTTGATAGACGCCTACTGCCTTCGATATATATATATATATATATTGAAATGGTTCGTTTAAAAATGTAATTGTTTTATTTTTTATTTTTAACGATGTGCCAAGCGGTATCGCAGCGACCATGATAAATACTTGCCGGCACCGACAGAAACACGGCGGATCGTCTGAAACCCTAACACAAGACAATGGACCATCCCTACGGTCACCATCACCGCCACCACCACCACCACAGAGGGGAGGAAGAGGAACGGCATGGGCGAGAGTGGTGGGAGAGGAGGCAGGAGGAGGATCGGCACAACTACCCACCGCCGGGACGTCCGTACGCGCACCCCGACTACCCCGGCCCTACCCAACCACCTCCTCCGTATGGAAGACAAGCGGGGGTGGGCTACCACGGGGAGGATACATACGGCCGTCCACCGCCGCATGCTGTCGACCACGTCGGGCACTCCGCCGGGCATGGGGCGTTCGGATCCTCTGGGTACGGAGGTGGAGGTGGCAGTCAGAAGAGGACAGTCAAGGTTGTCACAAAGGCGAAGGAGGATTACGCGCTCACCATTCGTGATGGGCAGATCGTGCTTGCCCCTTCCGACCCGAGTGATGACTACCAGGTGGATTCCTCTTCAATGTTATTTCTTTCCTCTCCCTGATCTGCTTTCAGATTCAATCTTTTGCGGGTCCGTATGTGCTCGACGTTTTTTTCTTCCTCTCTTCACAGTTCTTCTAGGGCATTGGGTTTTAAGAATCAGCGCTTATTCTCTGAGGGATCTTAACATGCGATTTTTTATCTTTCCAAGAACAACAACACCGATAATTTTTTTGTTTTGTTGGACAATAGCATTGGTTCAAAGATGAGAAGTACGCCGTCAGGGTGAAAGATGAAGAGGGGTTTCCTTCCTTCGCTCTTGTCAATAAGGTTACTGGCGAGGCCATAAAGCATTCGATTGGCCAAAGTCATCCGGTAAGCTTTTATTTCTGAGATATACCATTGGTAATATGGTTCTCAGTATATCCGATTTTCTCGTTCTCACTTCAAAATACTCGATTATCTTCCGAAATTATTTACTTTAAAGTTTTAGTTGCTCTTCATAGATAGATCTGTTACTAGTGCTTAAGTATATCTCGAAAATGAGAGTCTATGCAACTTTTATTCTTTTTGATTCTTCTAAACTGTCTATTTTTAGAGATATTTGGTAGTCATGATTATTTGGATCCTCTTCATACATAAATCGGTTACTTATGCTTAAATATATTTCAAAAATGAGGGTCATTGCTACTTCCCTTCGTCTTGATTCATCTATTTTTAGAGGAATTTGGTGGCCATGATTATTTGGATCTAACGTATGTGAATAAGTTGACATTTTTTCAAAAATCTGGCGAATACAAGTTTTTGCTTGTCTTTTTCAATTCAAATTAAAGCATTTCTTGTATTAGTGTATGGAAATAAGTTGACTTTTTTGTTACATTTAGTTCACTTGTAAGTTCAGAATGTGTTTTTCTAAATGTGGGAAGCAAATGATCATTATCTGATTTCCCTTTATAGTTCTCTGTGCATTCAATTGATTGTTGCTGCACCTCAAAATGAATACTTGGAGTTCTTGTTTCTTTACTATTATTTTTATATATTTCCCGGTAATTTAGATCATATATTCACTTGGTTTTTCTTTGTAATGTATCCATATTCTAAAACCCCAAAGGAGCTAGGATTAGGAAAGATATTGTTGCAAATGCTGATGCTAGGACCCCTGCTGCAATTCTCCCTGCTTTTTGTTCTTTTCTGTCCATCCAATACAATGCATAAATTTTACTGAATGGATTTGTTTAGAACAATGTGTTTATGTTTAATATAAAGATTGATTTCTTTATCCAATATGTTTCTTTGGTGATATTTCTACCGTGTTAATGGGAGAGTCACTCAGTAAGGATTGCCAAAACAGTTAATTAAGCTTCACAGGATATGCTTTCCCATGCAATAGTGGTCTGATTGAAAAATTGATTGATATAGTTTTCAACTCTTTGAATATGCTTTTCCAACTTGAGATGTCCTTGGGATTTACATACATTTGGAGTTATTTCGAAAAATATTTCAAGGTTGGCTTTATTATTGATCTAAGATTTTATGTTGTTCATCAAACAAGGCAACGTTTAATGTATATTTGAATTTAACTTTGGGGGTTTATATTTCCTTATTATCCAAAAAAACCCGTGGTCAAGGGTTATATTGGCTGATCATAACAAGACATGTGATAGAATTTGGTATTCTAGCTTTGGCTTGTGCTCATTTGCAACTATATTGGTTTATGCGTATTTGTAGCTATTTGGATTGGTCATCTTATTTTATTCTACAGAAAAGCACTCTTGCAAATGCAACAATGTCTTTTTTCTTAAGAAGTGTAATTTATGTTTCTCTTTTGAAGAGTAACTTGTTAAATGGTTCTTATGCTCACATCCTTAATTATATGTTCATGCACTTACAAATTACCCATATTTATCATATGACTTTCCAATATATGCATTTAATGTTATTCCTGAAATGTGTGTTAGATTTTTGAAAAATATGATTATCTATAATATTTTTTATTGGTGCATTATAAATGCTGTTAAAGCTGCATTATAATTCATCATTCATAATATAGAAATTTAATCTTGAAATTCATAATTAAATTGACAAACATTATTTTCATGATGATTGTGTCTGGAGTTGCAATATAGTGGAAGGGTGTCTATTTCATTATCAGCATCTATGAACAAAGAGATGGTTTTCATGAATCTCTTGTTGTTTCTGCTTTGCTAATGGTGGACATGGGCCTATTAAGGAAAATTCTTTAATATGATTAGATTCATCTATTATCAAATTATCAGTTTTCCATCTTCTTGACTTGTCGATTTTTATTTTGAGAACTATTTTTTCTTTTCCTGTCTACTTTAATTCCCACTGCAGGTTAGGCTTATTCCTTACAATCCAGACTACCTGGATGAATCAGTCTTGTGGACAGAAAGCCATGACATCGGTGAAGGCTTCCGCTGCATCAGAATGGTAAACAACATTCGCTTAAACTTTGATGCTTTCCATGGTGATAAAGACCATGGAGGAGTGCGTGATGGGACTACAGTTGTGCTCTGGGAATGTTGGAAAGGAGAAAACCAGAGGTGGAAGATTGTCCCCTACTGTAAGTAATTGATAAGTTTAAATAATTTAAGCAGAGAACACTATTCACGTTTCTTTCATACATTTTTTGTGTTACACGTCAGTTTTGGTCTTCTTTCAGTCTGTTGGCGTTTTATTTTCTTCACTGGATGCAGTTGCTGGGTAAAGGCAATACGATCTTAAATGATTCAGCATTCACTTGGATTTTTTATGATCAGCAGCATGTTAAACACGGTAAAAAATGAAAAAAATAGAGCGTCTACATAAGCCATAGGCAGAATGGGATAAAACGGTAAAAGCATGATAAATGATTTCCAGGCGGGAAATCAAAAAATGGTGAAACAGAATCACAAACACTCGAAGAATGGCCTCAGACATTCTTGTTAAATCTTTAGTGCTACTAGTCTTTGCAGCCAAGCCATCTCCGCAGCATCCTCAAGTACTTCACCTTGCCACCATCTTTTTGTCCATTCAACATGCTGCTGAAAACCTTTGATTTGGAATGTTATTTATTATTATCTTGCAAAAAAGAAATGTTCTTTATTGGATATGCTCGAAAGATCTTACCATTCCTTTTCAACCATCCACACTACCAAATAATACTGTGGTAAAGAGAAAATCTCATCCTTCTCTTTACTACTAGGAGATCTCTGCAGTCACATGTGGGAAAGACAAACAGCGAGAGATCTCTGTGGTCGCTTGTGAGAGATGGGGACTTGGATCTGTGGCTGACGAGAGATGGGGGCTTGGATCTGTGGCAACGTCGCATGTGCCTAAGGGTTATGGGTGATTGGTGGCGTTGTGTGTGCAGAAGGGTTGCGTGCAATCAGTGGCGTTGTGTGTGCAGAAGGGTTGCGTGCAATCAGTGGCGTTGTGTGTGCAGAAGGGTTGCGTGCAATCAGTAGCGTTGCATGTGTAGAAGGTTTGCACGAGATCAGTGGCATTGCATGTGTAGAAGGGTTGCCCGAGATCGGTGGCACTGCATGTGTGGAAGGGTTGCGGGATCTTCGGGTTTTCAGTTATTTTGGAGGGGGGGGGGGGTTGTTGGGAAACACAAGCATTAAAAATGATGGGAAATTACTTTGCCATCAATTCTTGGTGGCACAAACAGTCAAAGCATTTTGGTCAATGGGAAATGACTTTCCCATGAATTCTTTGTGCATAAATACCTACTAAGAATACGCATAGCACTCAACAACACCCATTGGAGTAGAAGATGAATTGGAGGCTAATACCGAGAAGAATCGTCACAAAAACACTTCACCAATCTACACATTCCACAAATACCTTTCCATTTCGCATTCACCATTACCAAACCTAGAATTACAACTTATTATAGACAATCACTTGGTCAAATGGACAAAATCTCATCATTTTTCTGCATGAGATTGAATGTGAACTTTCAAACATCAGAATGCGGATTTGTTTTGGTAAAGATGTTTAGGCAATGCCCAACTCGGGCTTTTTGGATGTAGTGGCTGCAAAGACCAAATACTCTGCACTAAGATTATGTTTGAATAACCATGACCATTTGTGTAATTAAATTCCATTCCTTATATAGTTTACAATACTTGAGTTTTTATAAATATAAACATTGAAACATGGTCATAATTTTGTTTTTTGGAATATCACTTAACTAAAGGTTGTAATTTTCTTAAGTGATTTAATTCAATTACATTACACAAAAGATTATGGTTAATCAAACATGGCTTAAAAGAAATTTGTTAAATTATACACTAAAGAGGAGTGCATATTGTTAACTACTTTACCTTTGCTACTGAGCCCAACGTTGTGGACATTTGCAAAATGTCGAAAAACACACTCTTTAGTTGATCATCGTGTGGAATATAATTGCCAGTGAGAATCTGCTGTATCTTGTCATATTGTGCTATTGCAGGAAAATATGCTGAAACTGGCTTGTGTTTATCGGCATCAGGAAGACAGCTTCTCACTGCCTGTGTGAAAATAACAATCCTGCAAAAACCTTATGAATACAAATTATCTTGTGAGTAGGGTTTTTGTGGAGCTTGTTATATGTATGTGTTCAGATTGCGCGTGCTTGTATCCTTGTTTAGCATTTGCCTGTATCCTTGTTTAGCATTTGCCTGCATCCTTGTTGCTACCATGTATCTGATGAACCTATCTATGGTATTCGGTTTGCAGTGTGGTACAACTTATGTTTAAGTTTCAGTATGTTGCACTATGTACAGCTTATCTATGAACCTATCAATGGTATTTTGCTCTGTTGAATCAGTGTCTTCCACCAAGATGCTTTCATCGTTCAGTGAATTGGTTTTTAAACGTTTAGACCATTCTTATGCAGATGACTTCAAATTGTCTGCAGCCACCATGCATATAGCAGCACATATTTTGTCTTTTCCTGGTGAGAATGGTTAATGCTATATTAAATATAAGATACACAGCTGTGAAACCTCTTGTCTGGGATTACATTGGATACTAATTTCTCAGAAATAATGGGATGCATAGCTTCAGGCCGCATACTGCACTGGGCAGCATAAATAGAATTGGGAAATGAAATAGGCTTGTTTCATGGTTTTAACGGTAATAACATCTGGTCTATATGGCTAATTGTTTTTTCAAATTTTATTTTTTAATAGCTTTTTTACTTTAAAATTGTTAATTTTTTTAAGGAATTATAATTCCATCCTTTATATTTCTATCCAAATATTTCAGGTAGAGTTTTGAACGGTAGATTCATTAAGAACTTTATTGAAATACCTATGTCATCTGTCTTTTATTTTTCTCTCTTCTAGAAAAACTTTGCTGACTTCAACTTTAATATGCTTTTCAAGTCTTCAGATTTCCTTTCTTTTAGCTTTACATATTCTATTTTCTTATTGTTCTGTGTTCAAACAAGTAGGACTAAAATACATGGAATGTAAAATCAACCATGAAAATATAAAATTAGATGGTCATGAGATACCTAAACGCAATAAATTTAGATATTTAATTAAGTTCAACGTATATAAGGAGTATTAGTTATTCAAAAGTTTAAGTGGGATGGGCCTAGCTAGTAGAGACATTCGTCAAAAGTACTGGGGATGAAATAAAGAATCTTTAAAACTGAAAGCGTAATTTTTTAGGACATCTGTTCGTATAGCCATTCAATATTGAATTATTAAATATAAACATATAAAAAATTATGTAATAAAAACGAAAATGTTGAGATAGATGTGTAGCACATGGTTGCAAGAGAAGCTCAAGAGAATTAAGGTCTTATTTGGGGAGAGTTTTAACTAGTCCTGAAAGTTAAATAAAGTTGAAGTTAAATGAAGTTAGAGTTATATAATAATTAGAGAAGTAGAAGCTTATATATTAAAGTTTATACAGTAATAATAAAGAGTTTGTGTAGAGCTAAATTAAATTTAAATCAAATGAGGCCTAAAATTCATATGATTAATTAGTAAGATTAAAACATATATAGGGAACACAGGTTTTGTAGGTGTTTATAGAATCCGTTTTTATAAGCATTCGTCGATTTTATGATAGATGAGTGGAATTTGCTTTTTAAAAAATTCTCTCTTTTAAGTGAAATTTAAAAATACACTCACTCTTTACTTAAAAGGACGTGTATACTATTTAATCAAAAAACCTTGCTCACGTGCATAATGTTAAGACTTTGTATAGTTATGTTTTAACTATACAAATCTATGCATTTAAATAAATACTTTATTTTCATTCTTTTTGTACATTACTTGATGACATCAGCATAACGTTGATTGACGTAAAGTCTTCACTGTTCATTGTTCATTTGATGGATACCTATAGAAGTAACTTCTGTAGATAATTATAGAGTTATTATTACTATATATATATATATATATATAGGGGGCACGAGTTCTGTAGGCACCTATAGAAGTGACTTCTGTAGGCGTCCGTCGATCGTGAGATCGACGGTTGAAATTGAAAATTTTAAAAACACTCTCTCTCATGCACGTGAAATTTAAAAACAC
>JAMKPZ010004455.1:0-17434 GCA_024699675.1 Amphibolis antarctica
ACAAGGAAAAGAAGACTTTGTGTGCAGGTTGAAGAAAAGTCTTTATGGTCTGAAGCAAGCCCCAAGGCAATGGTACTTAAAGTTTGACTCTATTATGGGGGAGCAAGGCTACAAGAAGTGTAGCACTGACCATTGCGTCTTTGTCAAGAGTTTTTCTCCTGACGAGTTCATTTTCTTATTGCTCTATGTTGATGATATGCTAATTGTTGGCAAGAACAGGTCCAGAATTGCTGATCTAAAGAAAGTACTGCATCAGTCTTTTGCTATAAAAGACTTGGGACCTGTAAGAAAGATCCTTGGAATTGAGATTGAAAGAGACAGAAATTCCAGGAAGCTATACTTGTCTCAGCGCAAGTATATTGAAAGAGTTCTCAAAAGATTTGAGATGGATGATGCAGACTGTGTTAGTTGCCCTCTCACGACTCGGTTCAGATTGAGCAAGAAGCAGTCTTCTACTACAGAAGAGGAGAGGAGGGAAATTGAAAAGATTTCATATGCCTCTGCAATGGGAAGTCTCATGTATGCCATGATATGTACAATACCTGATATAGCTCATGTAGTCAGTGCAGTGAGCAGATTTCTTGCAAATCCTGGGAAACAGCATTGGGAAGCAGTGCTGTGGATTATGAGATATCTCTGTGGCACCACAGATTTAAGAATTTGCTTTGGTAGTGGAGAACCAACCTTACTTGGTTATACAGACTCAGACATGGTAGGTGATGTAGATGATTCAAAGTCTACCTCTGGGTATCTCTTTGTCTATGCAGGGGGAGCTGTCTCATGACAGTTCAGATTACAGAAATGCATTGCTCTGTTGACTATAGAGGCTGAGTTTATTGCTACTACTGAAGCTTGCAAAGAAATGCTGTGGCTGAAGAGAATGCTTGGAGAACTTGGAATGGTGTAGGACAGGTTTGTTTTACTAGGTGATAATCAAAGTTCTATTCATCTAAGCAAGAACCTGTCTTTTCACTCCAGATCTAAGCACATCAAGGTGAGATATGATTGGATTCGAGACATTTTGAATACTAAGGAATTGGAATTCAACAAGGTACATACAGATGACAATGGAGCTAACATGCTCACTAAAATGGTATCAAGAGACAAGCTGAGCATCTGTGCTCAGATTGCAGGCCTTGCAGACTGATCCATGTAGGCAGGCGGAGGGGGAGATTGTTGGGCTGAATTCCTCCTCCTCCATGGGCCTGCGGACGGCGGCCCAATTTCTTTTTTTTCTTCACACAGGTTGTTTTGGAGAGATGCAATTGGGGGAAAATTAGAGGAGAGAGAAAGGGCAAAAAACGCTCGACTTTCCGGCGACGTGCAGTAGGGCGAAATCGAGCCCTCGATTTTCCGGCGATTGAAGCCTCCTGTCGCCGGTTCCGGAGAAGACGGGAGGAGACGCGCGAGAGGCGCTTGGCATCACCGGCTTCGACGGTCGACGGGATAACCGCACGGGTGTCCCGTGCCGTCGATTCCAGAGCTTCCGAGAGGCGCGGGTGTCCCGTGCCGCCGATTCTAGTGCTTCCGAGAGGCGCGGGTGTCCCGTGCGCGTGGAGTCACCGATCCCAGCGAAGGCAAGAGGCGCGTGGAGTCGCCGATTCCAGTGCGGACGTGTGGTGGTTCCGACGGAGGACGGGCCAGACAGGTTTCGATCCGCGTGAAGGTGGACTAGGTGTGACCTACGCTCGGTCGTGGCTTGGATGCATGAGCTTGGAGTGGCTTGGATGCGTGAGCCTGGATTGTTTGGTCCGTGTGAGCCTGCTGGAGTGCTTGGACGTGTGAAGCGTGGACTGTGCTCGGACGCACGAAGGCCGGATAGGGCTTGGACTGTCAGACAGAGTTTGGACTGTGATCAGACAGTGTTCATATCGACATTTCGGTTTATACTTCTCTCCTTATTATTATTATTGTCAAATTGAAGATAATATGTGGTTGTACTGATCTCGAGTTGAGAACTTGAGAAGAACATTTGTACCCCCTTTAATAGCAGAGTGCAGGTTACCTGGACCGAGAAGGTCCCGTGGTTTTTTCTTCCTTACACTGAGGAAGTTTTCCACGTAAAAATTTCGTGTGTTGCTTGTGATTGTTTTTAGTTGCAGTTTCGTTTGCTTCGTTCCCATCTTGTTAGGCCTTCGCTTTTCCCAATACACCCTAGGGTTTAGGCAACGCTTTCCCTCTCGTCTCGGCAACACCTCCACTCTAGATCATCGTGTAATGGTCTCAACGATGCTTCCCCTCCCGTCTTGACAGTGCTTGCCCTCTCCTACCTAACGCTCTTGTCTTCAGAACACAATCAAAGTAAGCCGATCATGGAACCCGATGCTCCCATCTTGATGACCTCATGGAAACTGACGCTCTTGAATCGGCCTCTCACCCAATCATCGTAAGCACAATTCATCTCATCTCAACATGTGGTGGTTTTTCTTTTTTGAGTATGCTATGTTTCATTGAAATAATTAATGGAACATGGTATAATGCTTTGTTTGTTTGGGTATGCTATGGTATAATGCTTTGTTTGTTTGGGTTGAGTTTATAACATGATATAATGCTCTCTGTTTGTTTGGGTATGCTATGATATAATTCTCTGTTTGTTTGGATTAGGTTTAGAACATGGTATGATGTTCTAAAGTCCCGAGAAATTACAAAATGAGCTGGTCAGTAAGAAGGTAAAGTTTCAGTAAATCACAATTTATGTGTGTCCTCAAGTTGCTTGTTTATAAGCCCTTCTACAATATTATAATGTCATATGTAACAAGCATGTAAGCCTGAATTTGATTGAATTCTCTAAAGAAAATGAGGTACATATTATTATTATATTGTACGTACAAAATGCTTGCCTCCTTTGAAAAATAACTTGCATATTATATACAAGATACTAATGTCAAAACTATAACTACTTGTCTCCTTATGCAATAATGTTGGTCATATTTATTAGAGTTTGGCCCATCTAGTTGGCAGAGGAGACAAGTAGTTATATATGGTTTTGACGTAAGTATCTTGTAGAGATAACATGCAAGTCATTTTCTGGAGGAGGCAAGCATTTTCTTCAATCAAAGTTCAAGTTGGTAGGTTACCACATAAAAATAATATGCAAGTCATTTTCTTAAGAGATTTCAATCAAAGCATGCTTGTTACATATATGTGACATTATAATATTGTAGAAGGGTTTATAAACAAGCAACTTGAGGACACACATAAATTGTAATTTACTGAAACTTCACCATCTTAAAAGTCTTCTAACTAGAAACTTTACCATCTTATTGACCATCTCTTTTTGTAATTTCTTGGAACTTTAGGTAATGTTTGTAATTTCAAAATTAACAAAAAATGATGAAAAATGACGAAAATTTTAACTATTATTTTCTATCATTTCACGTTAATTCTGAAAGTACAAATACTACCTTAATTACCATCTTAAATATCTTCTACTAACTAGTGTCATTGATGGGCTAGTACCATTGATTGTAATTTACTAGAAACCTTTTTCTTTTTTGTTTTGAAGAAAAAGAAGACGTTCTAAACCTAAATTAAACAAATAGAACATCATACCATGTTCTAAACCCAATCCAAACAAATAGAGAATTATATCACTAATCGATGGGGCTCTTATAAAGGTTGTAATGTAAACCAGCAAAACACTAAATTATAGTGAAAAACAAACACCTATAAAAGTTAGTGCCCTAGAGAGTGGAGTAGTAGCTTGATTTAGGTGAACTATTGTAAAAATCCTGTGTTTTGTGATTTAATTGAGCTTGTAATTTATTGTTTAATTTTCATCTCAATTAGTTTTATTTTTCTAGCTAGACACATTATGTAAAGTATTTTTAATGCAAAAAAATTACTAAATAATTTTTGTACTCCACTATTCACCTCTCCTATAGTGAAGCTTTGATTTAAACAGTTTGAATCCCAAGGCATGATTAAGTTGGACATGTCAAGAGAGATTTTAGATGGAGATCATCACTGTCTAGGAGCCTTGTTTTTTATTTATGGTTTGAAAACTTTTGAATTCGATTAAATGTTGGAATGCATAAAGTGAATTTGCAAGGAAGTTTAAAATAATTGTTTTGCACAGAGAATTGTGATGGATTTTCTCCTAATTATCATTGGGATTTTATTGTTGTTAAACCTATCATAGGTATTTTGACCTAGGTGTAAGTCACACAATCTCCACAGATGTCTTATATCTATAACTACATGTGATAGTAATGAATTTTTCAATTTGTCACTATAAATGTAAATAATTTGTCACTATAAATAAAATTTGTCATGGATGATTCTAACCATCACAATAATTAATCCTTCTTAAACTCGTCGCTTGTTTGAAAATTTGTTAATTATCTGTACCCTTCTATTTCAAATTTTCGTTCTTTCTCCATGTTTATTGAAAATCTACATTCTTTTGGGAAAATCTTTAGTTTGTGGGTCAGAAACTTAAATTTAGTTTTCTAGGTATTTATTTCTACCATAAAAAATCAAATTTTTTGTTACTTCTGCTCATAATGTTTTCTGCAATTATAGATTTCTTTCATATCTTATAAATGCAATTGTTTAATGTTCACTAGCTGATTTTCTTGAGGTTAACTTGATTCAGCTTTTTGATCATCTAGATTCAATTTCTTAGAATTTGAATTCTAATAATGGTAATTTTCGTTGAATTGGAGTGGATGAATGATTTTTTCTAAAGAAAACTTCTCTAAAAGAGGTTTGGTGGGTGATGTCATTTGCTTCTCTTGCAATCATATATAACATTAAGAAGTCAAAGCCTCCTTTGTTGATTGTGGGTTTTCTTTAGAATTTTGGGGCATTTCTTTTTACAAAATAGGAGGGTTTTCCTTGACATAAATTTAAATTTTCTATTTTTAATTTTCACTCAAAATTATACTTTAATCCATCTAGATCTACTCGGCATAGCCTTATTTGGGCTTTCTTTTGGAACCCTTAGATTAATAATGTTTGATTTTTTTTGACTAGAATATTATTCTTATCAATACAGTGATAATTGGTTTAACTTAGTCAATTTTAAAAGTTGAAACATATAGTAATAAAATAAATAGAATTGAGCTATATAGTAAATAATCTGATAAAAGTTTATATATAAATATTTACGTAATAATAATGATATATAAAAAATTATATAAAATTAATTTTATAATAAGTAAAGTCCAAAATAAACGAAACTTTTAATCTAATCTTAATATTTACATATTGTGAACATTATTACCAACATTGGAGGAAATATTAACTTTAGACTTGGTTTTTTTCCAAGTTTTTACCGTACATAGCACAGTAATCATTGTGCATAGTAATAATGTACAGTATATTTATTAGATAACTTTAATATATTTTAATAAAAATTATCGAAATCATACGTATCTTATACTTCAACTTACCTAATCTTATATCTAAAATAAACATACCCATATTATTTAAAATTAGGAAAACCAGAAAAATAAGTCTTAATTTAGTAACTAGGTGCTTCTAACTTAATAGAAGAATTAAACTTGAAAATAATTTTATAAATAATGTTAAAATAGTATAATAAATTATAATTTAAGAATTTAAGTATAAAAATTTATATAATAATACTAATAACACGAGAGTTTATAAACAGTTAAAAAAGTTTATTTTCAAATGCACCGACGAAGCAAAGCGCCCACAACGATTTCTTCCTTGTACCATTTTTTTTATAATGATGGATAGATAGCATTTTACGTTTTTAATTAACGATTCTGAAATGAAAAGTTGTGATCTCGTTTTTATATATTAAAATTTTAATATTATTATTATTATACAAATTTAAACATGTAACTTTCTACTACATTGATTACCATGTAACTTTAATTTCACTTGTAAAAATAATTCTAATTTTAATTCTATTTATCTTGCAAAATTGATTAAAATTCTCTCCAAACAAGGTTTACATATGTCATTATCGTAATTTCTTAATTTTAATATTAGTTTTATATAAATTTTTATTTTACAATTTATTATAAAATTTAATTTTATTTAATTATAAAATTAAATTTTTAACTATCCAGTAATGGCAGTAAGAAGAGATTTCAAAGACCAGCGTTGCTTTTCGTCACTGGATGGAATCTCTCGAAATTTCAAAATTACTAGGACCTGTTGAATGATGGGGAATAATTAAACCACCAGTGTACGGAAACAAACACGAATTTTATTATGCAACGATAACCGCCATAATCCAACTATAATTAAATCATAAAGCCCCAAAGGAATACAATAGCTAAACAGCAACTACCATAATCTCCCTCTCCATCTCTCTCTCTCTCTCTAAATCCAAATCAAGCCTTCAACTCACCATCCCAACCAAGCACAAGAAGTAACGATCACAGCAGAAGAATCGGCGGCAAGCAGGAGGCATCTCAAAACCTAATACTTGGAGAGGAGGAACGGGGCGAGGAAGGACAGCACCAGAGAGCAGAGCACCAAAGATCCCGAAGCGGCCACACCAAACGCCGCCCCATCGTTGGGAGAGGGAGCGGGGGGCAACATCTCCTGGGCCGAAGACACCGCTGCCAAGGCGAAGAAGAAGGCAACCAGGGGCGCAAGCGGAGCGCGAGCCATTGCAACCAGGGGAGGGGGAGAAAGAGGGAACGAGAGGGATCTAGGGTTGGGGAGACGAGCTCGGGAACTCGATGCTCCTGCGTGCTCGAGATCGTATCGGTGGGGGTAAACGGGAAAGGGGAGGGGTTTATATACTGTGGGCTCGGTGGGTTCGACGCGGAACTGTATGCGATACGAAGAGTCGAGATGGTGCCTGTTCGGCCGTTGATCGTGGACACGTGCCTGTTCGGCCGTTGATGGTGCCTGTTCGACCGTATCGTTGCGTAACGCGTTGTTTTCCTTGACCTTTTCACTCTTTCAAGAATAGTTGTTTTAATTAATTTAATATTACAAATAAAAAGAAATTTACAGATTACAACGTAGCCCTGTTTATTTAAGCTTTTTTATCAAATAATTTTATCATTTTATACTAAAAATTTATAATAAAATACTTATATCATAAATTATTTAATTTAAAAAAAAATGTAAATTTCACCCTATCTAATTTTACCTTTTGAATAAATACACTTGTAATTTGTGTTTGTTTGGGCATTTTAAAGTGACATGAGTTTCACAATTTTTTTTTAAATTACACGATTTACAATAAAAAAATAATGAAAGTATTTTTATAAGACTTGTGATGAATAATAAATAAAATATGTAATAGAATAATTAATAGTATTTATTATATTAACATAATGATATTTTGAATAATGAATAAAATATGTAATAAAATAATAAATAATCTTTATTATACTAATGAAATAGAAAATTAAAAAAACTCATAATCTTTATAATAAATAATATTATTTTATTATTTAACTAAAAATCACTTCTAATAATGATATAGAAATTTTTTACCTTATTTAATACAAGAAACGTTATTTTTTTATTTTTAAAAATTAAAAAAACTCCTACCAAATATAAGGGATAAAACAGTAGATTCAAAAATAAGGGGAGAAATTGTTTGTGGATCTGAAAGGTCAACGAACGAGAAACTACAGTAACCAGACGAAGATATTTTGAAAAAAATAATAATAAATGTTAGATGAGTAAATGTGAAATTGATATCTCAAAATTTATTCTCATCAAATATCAACTTGACCTTTCACTTTTCAGTTTCGAGACGATTTTTCTTTTTCCGCGTTTTGTTGCGCCGGAAATGAGATGGAAGAATCGGCCGTCTCATGTGACTCGTGTGTCGTGTCGTTTATTTCTTTTTAGATTACGATAAATTTTATATTTACAAAAGCAAATTTTTAACAAGAATTATGAATGCGATTATTTAATTAATGACCGATTTATTAATATTATTAAGTTGGATTGCTTTCTTGTCGTCGAAGGAATCAGAATCGGTCAAGTTCGAAAATTAAAAAGATTAGACTCTTGAGACAGATTTGTTTGTTGAACGACAAACTTTAAATAGTAAATAGTTGTATTTGATTATTTCAAAAGAGAAGAAGTCTTTTGTTTACATTAAAATTTAAGATTTATTAAGGATGTAATCAAATATAAAATAGAAATAACAAAAAAATAAAATTACTGGAAGTTGAAACAAAGCAAAAGAAAAATCGAAAGAGGAAAAGAAAAAGATAAAAATAGAAATAATAACAAAGACGAGTTTGTATATTTAGAATTAATAGGAAATCATGTATAATAATGAAAATTTTAATTAAAATTTTATTGAACCCACTTAAAGCTTCGTTTGGAGAAAGTAACAATTAAAGTTAAAGTTAAAATTAATTTTATGAATGTGTAGATATTTATACAATGATAATGATTGATGAGAATTTATATGAAATAGTAAAATTAGAAACAAATAAAACTTAAAGATGGATAAGACTTAAGAGGTTCATACACGAAGAAAGAAACCGTGGAAATTTACTTTTTATGATTTGTGTGGTGTTGTGTGATAAGAAATGTTGGAAAATGATTTTTCATCGTATATAAAAAAAAAATCTATAAAATATTTAAAATAATACTCTTGGAACCTTTTACCTCTCATCTACACTGGCCTCATGAGAATATTTAAAATATTGTGTTTGTAGACTACACAAAATTCCGTTTTACAATCTTTCACGTATTATTATCATTTATCATTAAAGCCTTCAAATATTTTTAACTTAAATGAGCATTTATCAATTATCCACATATTGTTATTGGCTTTCCTTTTTAGTTAGTTTGGCTAGCTCACAATAATTTAATGTATAGAAATTTACCTTGGGATATCAATCCGATATCATCTTACCTTTTTTTTCTCTTACTACTTTTTCGACAGAGTTTCTTACCTTATGTGAGAGATCTTTTAATTACCTCTGTTGTAACTTTAACTTTAACTTCTTCTTTTTTGATTTTTTGTAAATTAGTAATTGTGTTGGCCTTATAAAACTTAAAAACAAAAAAGAAAAAACAAGAACAATCAATCAAAGTAAAGGAAGAGTAAACATTGGAATTTGAAACAAAAGTATATTTCTGCATCTACGCTGAAAGAAAAGAAGAGACATGGATTGTATTGTAGTAGATGCGTGACCATCGGAAGTATCGCAACACACAAAGGGTAGGATTTGATCGAAATGCATAATCAAATTATAGTTGGAATCGTAACGAGATATTTTAATTTTAAATATTATAAAAATTAAATTTTTTTATTAAATAAAATTAATATAAGATAAAAATTTGTACAATGATATAAAATGTTATGAAATCTTAAAGTATGTTTGTTTAAACTATAAATACTTTGCACATTTATTTTTAACTGTGTCATAATTATATATAATAATATTTATCAAATATCTTTAATATTTTATATCAAAATATTATATAAAAAATTTATATCGTAAATTATATAATTTATGGAAAAACGTAAATTCTAATTTATCTAATTCTACCTTTTAGACGTTATTTAAAAATAAAATTTACAAAAAAATTTATTATATAAAATATATATTTAAACTAATTATACAATGAAATTTATTTTTTTCACTATACTTATTAAAAAAAATAAAAATTATTTTATCATAAAAATTATATCACCTAAAAAAAATAAACTTTAAACTCTAAACTATTACAAAAGAAAACTTAACTAATAAAACTCTAAACTTTAAAAAAACATTACTTAAAACTGTAATTCTTAAACTACCCTTTTTTTTCTTTTAAAGATTATTTTAAAAAAATTTATTATAATATTATTTTAAAAATTAAAAATTATATTCTAAGATCCAAACAAACGCATACTCGACCGATCTCCCGGTCAAAGGTGTGCCAGCCGTCCCCCCACCCTCACTCCTTCACTTCTCGCCCGGCGAAGTATGGCGTCGTCTCTCTCCCGCAGGTTGGCCTCTGCTCTCCTCAACAAAAACCCTAACTCTGTTCTTCTTCAATCCATCTCCCTACTCAGATCAGCCCCACAGCCCAAGTCCGATCGCCCCATCCTCCTCCACACCGTCTGTCTCGGATGCTCCTCACCCACCACCGCCCTCTTCCATTGCGGCGTCCCCACGCACCCAGTCCCAAATCCCACCAAATATCTCGCGACCCGCCGTCCTGCCCCCGTCGATCTCCCCAAACCCATCTGGGAGACGCTAGAAAGGTCGAATCTTTCCCTGCCTAAACCCAACTCCACCCCATATCGCGCCGCATTCCAAGCAACGAAGCCTGTGCGCGCCGCTCTACTTGAGAAGGCTGTTGGCTGGGTCCCTTGTTCTCGCGTGGCCAACCTCGGATTTCCGCCGGCGAAGCCCTTGTCCACCATACCCAACCAAAGCCAACCACAGGGTGGGGGGGGAAGTGCCGGCGCCGGGGCTGGTGATCAACAGCTCCGAAACCAGGAGATAGAGGGGCCTACGGTGGAGCGCGACGTCTCGGCTCTCGCCAACGAGACCCGACAAGTGCTGGCAACAATGAGGAAGACGATCTACGAGCTCAGCTCGTCCGTCGCGCTCCTTGGGGTGACCCACCTCTGTCTTGGGGCGTGGCTCATTTACTCTGCCACGCCTCCGGCCGAGGTCTCGGTTCAGGGGATCGGTGCTTCTTCCTTCCTGTTGGCGTCCGCCCTGCTCATGCGGCGGACCATTAAGCCGTTGGCCTTTTTCAACAAAATGGAGGAGCGAGGAAGGCTGCAGATACTCACCTTGACGCTCCAGGTCTCAAAGAATCTGAATTCGATGCTCTCCAGGATGCGTGTGGTCACGCTGTTCTCCGTCTTTGCCATTACGCTGGCCACCGCTCTATGCTTCCGATCGGATGATTCGGCGGCTAGTGAATCTTGAAATTAAGGTGTTCCATGGTATAAATTTTTGCTCCAAATTCTTCACATTGCAGTGCTTTTCACTATCCATGTCATATTTCAAGTAAACTAGATCTGAATCTGGCTTGTAAAAGCTCGAGAGTAGGATTTACTCCTAGCAGCAACTTGGGTGATGCTTCTGATATCTTTTGCTACAATAACAAATGGCTTCAGGGTTTATAATTTTTCGAGGTTCATTTAATCCTGAGACCTCTGATTGTTGGAAAGCCTACTGCCCATTATAGGTGTTCTTTGTTTGGGAAATCCTGCATTTTCATAAGCACAAAACTAAAATGTTTGTTGTTATTTTTGCGCGAGTTTTTATTCTTGGCAAATAATTGCCCTGCACAAACTATCTTTACAAGCTTGTGATATTGGCCTATGACTATATAGCTCTTTGAAATAGGGTTTTCTATTTGCATGGTCTGTTTTAACTTAATGTATGATGTTTATATTGTCACCTTGTTTTTTTTCTTTTTTGAGTGGTCTTGTCACTTTAATTTTTTATGGTAGAAAAAAATACCTTGCAGTTTTCTTGCAGGGTTTGCATGCCTTTTGATATTGAGTTTATTGACCAGATATCTTTTTTTGTTTTTGAGGGTTTATTGACCAGATATCAGTTCGTAACACATTGAACAAGGAATTGCTGGACTTGAACGGTATCTCATATTGATCCTTTCCTTCAAGAATCACCCATACCTTCAAAAGTCATGTTTGTTTTGGTTCCAGTGTTCTTTCCTTTGAGGGTAGGAAACCAGTGCTGACCGCTCTGGAGGCACAATCAGCAGTCTCTCAGTAATTAATTGCAACTCATATAAAGTTGGTGAATTCCTTTCAGGTTGTATTTGCTTGTTTCTTATGCTGAAAGGGTTGTGCTGGAAAATCAACAAAACCATCTTACAAGTAATAATGGAACTTGTCCTGAATGGGCCCGTTTGATTGATGACACATTCTCTGTACATTCTCCTGAGTCCCTTGTACCCGTATTTTTTTAATGGAAGTATTGTTTTCGTTTAGATTTAGGTTGTGTTTGGAAATAATTTTTTCAGTTTCGGAGGTAGTAAAAAGTGATTTTTGATGACTTTTTTTAAGTGTGTTTTTTTTCATATTAATTGTTGAATCATTCTAAATGATAGGTTATGACAATATTTATGTGTTTTAATATTTAAATAAGTGATGTTAATGTTGAAATTTTATTTTTTAATATTAATGTGATTAAATGTTAAGATGGGGTTAATATAAAAAAATTGTCCTGAAAATCTATTAATGTTAGAAAAAAGTGATTTTTAGGTATAGAAATATGCTTCTCAAGTGAAGCCTTAGAATCCAACACATCTTCCCTTGTAAACCTTACAAGATAAGTGATGGCTAAGTGCATTATCCTTTGATGGTTTCTCTTTCAGTAAGAAAAATGGTGTCGGTCAATAATGCTTCGGTAGTTGATTAGGTTTTAGGCATTGTTTGTCTAGGTGTTTTAAAAAGGTCGGTTGAATTTTACGATTTTTGAAAAATACATAATTTACGATAAAAATATATTAATATTGGTTTAATTTTATGAATAGTAAAAAATATAAAAGTTATTTGATAAATATATTGTAAAATGTTATAATATATAATAAAAAATGTGATTATATAATATCAAAATACTTAGTCGATCTTTTCAAACTATCTGCACACTGTTCTTGTTGTTTATCACTGATTGATTGACATTGGTTGCTTGATCACTGACAATTGAACTTTTTTCTGTTGGTATAATCTGAAATGATTGATTTTTCTGGCTTTTTTTTCATTTGTTGCATATTCATCTTCTAAATCATATATTCACATGCTCTCATAAATCATCCTGCACTAAAAAATTGTTCCCAAGTTAAATTGCATTCACATTCACTCCTTTGCCGCCATGTTCTGCGCACATTTCACTCATGTAGATTGTGCATCCATATATAACTCATGTCAAAGCTGTCATGTTTTGCATTACATATTTAATTACTCATGTAGATTGCACTCATATCACACTTCATGCTCTCAGGTGGTGCATCACTTAATGTAAATTGCATAAACTGTGCATCTCAAATCAATGCACACATTCTACCTATGGTTCACACTCACAATCACTCCCAAACATGCATCATTCATTTCATTCATAATTCATGTTCATGTTGCACTTTAGAATTGCATACATACACACACATTCTTGCTATAATTCACACTCACAAGTACTCCCAAACATGTCATGCCCTAAATTTTCAGAAAATGAAAATCACCACTATAATAAAAGAGGAAAAGTCACGTTTATTAAAAATTAAGCGTGAAAAACTCCACCTCTTATTATTGCAAGGTTGAAGTACAGCACCTATGAAAACTGCAGAAATAAATTAAAATTACAATCAAAACAAGATTGTCAAACCTTGCAATACGTCTCACATAAACATTCCACATCTATACAAGTACAAAACATTCGCAAATTTCCTACAACACAGCAGCTTGAGGGCTATTCTGATCAAACGTTGAGGGTTGAAACGATACTATCAATCTTAGGGTGTGTTCATGAGTTTTTCTTAACTGAAAATAGTTGAAATAAGAGTTGATTTTACAAAAAGTTGAAATTATCTAGTAATTAAGGTATTAAAAATTTATTCCTTAGAATCTAAAACATACCTTAAGATTGAAATTTTAATAAAGAATACAAATACGATTTTTTAGTAAAGTAAATTAGTGCAAATTGACTTCGGCCTCTGAGAATGTTAGTAAAGAATACATCCGTAAGTTTTTATGTTTTACGTATAAATTTTTATTGCATAATAAAAGTAAATTAAATTTTAATTTTTCACAATTTTAAAATGTCTCCTTATCAAAAAAAGGTTAATAGTACATTTAAGAAGATTTTTGATCAATTTTAAAATTTAAATAAAGTTAGAGTTGAAATTAGTAAAATAAATAAAATTGAAGTTATATAATAAATATAAATTTATATATTAAAATTTATATAATAATAATAATATATAAAAATTTACATAAAATTAAAATTATAGTTTGAAAAGTAATCTTCGAACGCAGCCTGAAAATTTCTTTTTTCTGCAAGTGCGAAGCAGATCTGAAGCAACCACACGCACACAACGCGCGCCGCCGGCGCCGGTGAAAAGAAAAGGAAAGGCCAAAACAGTCGAGCGCCGAAGCTTCTCCGCTGTGGCGCCGCCAGCACCATGGTGAAGGCCTACACCCAAGAGCACGTCTACCACCACCCCTGGGACCGCGTCACCTCCGCCGCCTTCCGCAAGTTCACCGATCCCTCCACCCCCGTCTTCCTCTCCCACATCACCGACGTCCACACCCTCTCCCGCCGCCTGGAACCCTCCCAGGGCCTCCTCCACACGACACGCTCCATCACCGTCAGCTCCCCCACCCTCCCCTTCCCCCTCCGCCGTCTCCTTGGCCACGAGTCCGTCGTGTGCCACTGCGTCGAGAGCACCGTCGTCGACTCCCCCAACAGGACCATGGACGTCGTCTACAGGAACGTCAGCCTCAAGAACCTCATCGAAGTCGAGGAGACCGCCAGGTACGAGCCCCACCCGGAGAGGCCGCAGGAATGGACGGTGTTCAGGCAGGATACCAGGATCATGTGCAAGCCCCTGTCCGTGATTGCTGCCATCGCCGGCAAGGTGGAGCAGAGGTGTGCCGAGAGGTTCTTGCAGAATAGCCTCAAGGGCAGGGAGGTGGTCGAGAGGATCTGCAAGTATTTGGAGTCCGAGTCCTCCCCCGGGTCCGCTTCGGCGTCTGTTTCGTACTAGGTTCGATTTCCGCTTACATTTTCTTTTCCTCCCAAATAAAATATACTTTTTTTGGGGTTAGTTTTTGGAATTGGGGATTGAGGTTAATGACGACGAATCGGAAGAGTTATTGCTTGGTTTAGGGGTTCACTGACTTAGGTTTTGGATCTGTCGAGCAGATTTTATTCGTGGCCTTCCAGTTTTGGATTCTGTTGATTTTTGAAGTTAAGTGTATGAACGAAGTTCCTCGTAATTCATCTTTCTTAATTAAATGACAAGGTTGGAATTTATCTACATTTTTCATGTTTTTCTTGGTGAACGAGTAGAATGCAAATATTGGGTCCAATGTCTTAGGTTAGTGATCTTTCATATTAAAGTTTGCAATATATGAGTGATAGTAAGTGTTAATGATCAACAACTGTACAATCCTTTCTACAAAAAAAGTGTGAGACCAATGATTGTATTGTAATTTGAGAATCAACTTTGCCATCCTTCCAAGGAATCAATTCTTATCGTAATTGGCATTGAAACTTTGTTTGCAATGTCACTAATCTGCCTCTTTCTGAGTTGGATTTGTTGGTTGGGTTAGACACTTGGTCTGGTTAGAAGCTTTGACTTGCAAAATAGTGGGCAAGACCGATTGGATTGTGGTTGATCAGGTCTCCTTTGATGCTTAAGTCAACAAAGCATGCAAAGAAGAGATGGATCTGGTAGAGGATTGGACATGCATATTGTAATGCCACATTTACTAGGGTATTAATAGTTTAGGGTGGTGATTGGGAATAGTTGGCCTTTAGCAAATCTCGCTATTGGTTGATGGCCTTTAACATGTAAGAGACAGCTAAGCATCTGTACTATCAGTTGATGGCCATTTTGACTCCATATGTTAGCCTTATCTTATGAACCAATTCAATGTCACTCGATGTAATAAGATTGGCTCACTTTCCAAGCTTTCTTGGTTTGTTCAGTGTTGTTGGTTCATTCCTTCAAGGGTGATTAGGAGGAACTCCTTCCACGAATAAGGTGACCAACACATAATCTCTTTGGCCAAGTCACCCATGTTGTTGAGATGAGGGGGTGAGGGGCTCGTTGGAAGGTGATGATCTAGTCAACCATCCACACTAGGGTGATTTGATTGGTCACCCCACATCATGAGTCCCTCACTTCACATGTTGGCTATTAAGGTGGGGGGGGGAGCGTGAAATATGAATAAACATGGTGGTGGTAGTGGTAATGATGACCTTGTCTTGATTCTCGTGACAATCATGTTGTCTCTGCTTTGTACAATTGCTTTGTAGGGGTTCCTATTGTATCATAGACAATGCTTCGTATTTCACGTTGGCCCTTCTATAAATAGGTGGGCACAAGGGGAAGGCTACTCAAATTCATTGTTTTGAGTGTCAAAGCATCCATGTACCTCCCCTTCACTAATTAGGTTGATCGTTATAAGAAAGTTGGCCAAGTCAGTTGGATGCACTAATTTGTCCATTCCCTTGATCAAGACAACAAGATGGTGAGCAAAGGAAATCGGTAGTAAGGATGACTTCCTCCACCTCCTTGGGCTAGATGAAAGTGAGGTGAAGAGTTAGTCAATGGATGTGTCTTCAAATGGGTTCCATTGCATATAGGGTTGTTAGAGTTGATTGAGGAGGGGGATAAGGAGAGTGGGAAGCATAGGTTGAGTAGTGGATCCATGGGAGCTTGATAGAGGGGGAAGTCATGTGGGAGCTAATTGTGCTAAAGGGCCCCCTCCAATCAAGGAAAGGAAAGAGCTTTAACATGCTTGATTAGTTTGACTAATCACTAAGTTTGAAGGTAGGCGGACCTTAATTGGGCACTCAAGCTATATTGTGTGCCTTATGATTGGTTCTGCTTCTCCTAGTTGGTCAAAGGGGATGTAATAAATGTATGCATATTTGGTGACTCATGATACTTGAGAAACTTCTCAAAAGGGTGGTCTTCAAATCCCTTTTCCTATTCATCGGTATGTGTCATTTCTATAACATTGCACCTATCCAACATTGTCTAGTCATTTGTTGTCTATTTTTGCACTTCAATAGATGTTAAGATGTGGGAGGATAGGTTGATAGTGTATTTTTGGCTCATGTTCAAAATATCTAAGGTGGGAAGGTAAGTTGGACGCTTCTATTTTAGCATTTAAGAGGGATGGCTTATGGTTAATTTACCTAACAAGATCAACAACTTCCATTAAAGATGGTGTACAATGGAAGGGATAGATAGTTGTGTTAAGGTAGTGCCTTTAAGATGAGGGATAGGTAGTCATGCTTGAATTCTATATTATACAATAATTTAGAAAATGAAAGTTAACCTATCTTATCTTATTTATTGTCATCTTTTATAATGGTTTTAATTATGTTTCTTTATTTTACTAGATTTAAATTCGGATTTTCTCTCTTAAATTAGGTTAAATTAAATTGTATTTCTTAACTATGTTTAATATTTGATTTCCATGAAAGCAAATTATTATAAAAGTTAAAAAATAATAATAAAACTTTATTATAAAAGTTGTTTTTGATAAAGCTAGTAACGAGTGAATGGACAATATCACTTGCAAAGTAGTTGATGGACAAGAACATAGATGATAGCAAAGGTTTAGGACTTTGTTGTCATTAGTAATATTAAGGATTTTTTTCTCTAGGGCAATCGTTTTACCCATCTTTCCCCCTCTCTTATAGCAGGAGTTTAGATGGTCTACAAGCTCCCTCTACTGTTAATTGCTCTTGCCTTTTCTAACAACCTATTAGAAAAAAATAGTTTTACATTGAAAATGATGAGTGAAATTGAAATC
>JAMKPZ010004456.1:0-18250 GCA_024699675.1 Amphibolis antarctica
TTAAGTTAGAATGTTGAGTAAATAATAATGATTGGTGATTCGTTGCATTAAAAGTAATTAATTCTTGTCTAGATAGTATAGGATTATAATTATATGATGATGATGTTGGAATATCTTCGTCAAATTTTGGATCTTGTAAAAATGCCTAAGAATCTAAAGATGGTCCAACATTTGATTCTAGTATTGTGGACATTGGTGGAGGAGAATGTTCTATTCTTAATTCATATCTTTGTGTGTATAAATCAAATATTTGATTTAATTGTTCTTCTATTGTACTAACATTTAATTCTAAATCTACACCTAAACTCATTTGTATTCCCCTAATTAATTTACTAGCATATCTTATTTTACACCAAGGATCTAAGCATGCACTCAAAATATATAATGTACGGATTTCATTCCAATATTTTAAAAATGTTTGTTTCATGTTATTTACTATTGTTTCAAAAAATGGATATGCCTCATATTTATTAAAAACTCGTGAAATATCATATAAATGATGCAACGTATAGACAGATGTAGAAGAATAAATTCCTGATTATCTAACTGTTGCATCATAAAAAGGTTTTAAAAATTCAACAAAATATTTTACAATTTTAAAATCATTCTCAATTAATTGTTTTTGATAATTATCACAATGATGATGATTATACAAAGATATTATTGGAATTTCATATGGTAATACACTTTCTAACATTAAATATAATGAATTCCACCTATGTTGAACATTTAAAGAGAATTTTTTATGCGGCATTTCAAAAGTATTACATGTTTCATCAAATTATTGCTGTCGCTTTCCTGAACTAGTTATAAAACTTATAGCATCCCTAATAAGTTGAATATAAATTTTAATTTCTTTTACACTTGATTGTACAATAATATTAATTATGTAACACATACATCTTTGGTGAAATAATTTAAAACCATTTGGTGGACTTATTCTAGTTTTAAACATTGGTATTATTGCAGTATTATTAGCTGCATTATCAAAAGTTATACTACCTATTTTATTTCTAATTCCATATAAATCAAAAATTTCCATAATGTTTGCAAAAATTGTTTTAGTAGTATGTGGATGTTGAATTTTTCTAAATCTTATTAATCTTTTTTGTAAAGTTCAATTTTGATCAATATAATGTGCAGTTACAGTTATGTACCCATCATTAGTTCTACCCGACCAAATATCTGAAGTGTGTGTTATACATGTTATTATTATACTCATAACATTAATTAGTTCTAATCTAAGCTTATTAAATGAAATCATAATATCTGACCTAATAGTATTTCTAGATATACGTTTATATTGTAGTCAATATGCTTTACTAATATAATTATCAAAACATTTATTTCCTCCAAAATTTATTGATAAATCTTCTGAATAAATAAATCTAGTATGCAAGTCCCTAACCCTTTTAGAATCATAAGTCTATGAACTAACACAACCCCTCAGGAGTAAAAGAAAGTTGGGTTTGAATTGTTTTATCCTTATTCCTATTTTCACATATACTAATATGCCTAGTTAAATGACTTGTACCACCAAACGTTTTGCAAGAGAAGTCGGCATTACAAAGGTTGCAAAAGGCTCGTTCCTCTTCTGTGTCGTCTACCATAACTTTCATCAAGATTGTGTACTTTGACCAGATGGAAGCTCTCTTCCAAGACTTTCTCTGTAGCATAGTTGAAATTGAAGCTCCAGTAATCTCCATTGACGGTATTACTTCAGCTTTAGGAAAGTTTTCTTGATGATATCCGTAGCCTCTAGAACTTTGGCCTTGGTAGTGCATCATTGTTTATGACTTGAGTGAGAAAATTTGAGAAATTGAGAACTGAGAATTGAGATTAGAGTTTGGAGAATTTGGAGTGAAGGAGATGAGGAATGAGTTGGGTGAAAAATAAAATCCAACTTCCTCAATTTATAGAGAAAAGTTGGTTGAGCCGTTGAGGCAGAAGCCAACCATTTCACCTAGTAGCCGGTTGCTCGTTGCACGGAAGCGGGCCGCCCATTGCGCGGAATTTGGCCACCCGTTCGGTGGAAGTGGGCCGACCGTTGCTGCATTGCACCTTGCAAGCCGTGACCCGGTGGCCGTCCCAGGCACGGTTCCCCATCGGCCCATCCTGCCTACCCGCACACGCAAGCATTCACCCCAGCTGTCGGCCTAATGACTTGGTGGCTCGTCCCCCCGCTAGCCACATGACCCGTTTTGCCCCCTCCCGCGCATCGGCTCACGCGACCATTCACCCCGGCGGCTAGTCCCCCCATCGGCCACACAACCCATTCTGCCTCCTCTCGCGCACACGATCGTTCACCTCGTCGGTCGCACAACCCGGCAACCCATCACCCCCGCCGGTGACACGACCCCTTCAACCCCCTCCCGTGCACCGGCGCACACGACCGTTCACCCCAGTTGCCAGCCCAATTACCCGGCGGCCAGTCCCCCCACCAACCAAATGACTCGTTCTGACTCCTCCCGAGCACACGACCGTTCACCCTGTTGGCCATACAACTCAGCGGCCCATCCCCTCCGTCAGCAACACGACTCATTTAGCCCCTTCCCACACCTCGACGCACACGACCGTTCATCCCGGCTGTCGACCCAATGACCCGGCGGCCAGTCCCCCCGCCGGCCACACAACCCATTCTGCCTCCTCCCGTGGAGACGATCATTCACCCCGGTAGCTGCACAACCCAGCGTGCTATCCCCCCTGCACAACCCAACAGCCTATCCCCCCCTGCACAACCCAACAGCCTATCCCCCCTGCACAACCCAACAACCTATCCCCCCCTGCACAACCCAACAGCTTATCTCATGCTGGGTCGGGCCATGCCTATTTCGTGCTAGAATTTGTATCGTGCCAGCACGGCACGAACGACTTGGGGGTCTGGCTCAGGCACGACCCACGGCACGAAAATTTTTCGTGCCGTGCCTGGGCCGTGCTGGGTCGTGCCAGTATGGCCCATTGACAAGTCTATTTGCATGGTAGTTCGCAGGTGTTGTGGACATGTGTGGAATAGACCCTGCACAATTGTGGGTTTTGAGTGGAGACAGCCGGTGACACCTTCCCTGCTTGGATATCACCTGGACTCCGTTTCTCTCTTGAGGTAAAGGATGCACGATGACAGTGTTCGTTCGAGTCCGTGGAGAGCATGGAGCACCATTCGGTTGAAGAACAAGTGAAATTTGGAGAGCTTCAAGGTATAATTTTGAGAATGAGGATATCATTTTATGTTTTGTTGTATTTGAATTTATATGTTCTTGTGTATGTTACTATTTTTAGGATTTATGTTTATGTATTTGTATTTGTTCTTGTGTGTTGGTACTTGTTTAATGTTGTCTTTCATTTATTTAGTTGCATGCTTGATTTTACTATTGTTGAAAATGATATGAGATTTTCATATGAATGTTTGTGTATTTGTGAATATGTTTTCCTTTTGATTGCATGTGAATAAAAGTTTTTAGTTGTGAAAGTATTTATTTTTGTTTTAAGTGTGAATATACATTTCAGATTTGGTTTTGTGAATATCTTAGTTGTTTTGTTTTATTCATGATGTGGTTATGTGGAAATGTGAATAAATGTGCATTTGAATGTGTATGTGGTTTTTGGTTAGTTTGTGAATAAATGATTTTGGTGCAGATATTTGTGTAGATATTTTTAGTCGTGAATGAATGTTTTATCATTGGATTTGCGGATATTTTGCCACTCCATTTATGCTTGGTTTGAGTGTAAAATATCGTGATTTACGAATTGAGTTTTGTGTTGAAATATTTATTTGCATATATCTTCCTTGAGCACAAAGGAAAAATACTTTGCAAGGTTAAGAGTTCTAACCAAAATAGGAGTGTTTTAATGAACCTGTGCTAGGATAAGAGGAGAAGATGTATTTTTAGATAAAGTCTTTATGTAATTAAACACTCACCTAGTCAAATGTTTTTTGATTTTTATTTAGTAATAGTTTTCCTTTATGTATTTATTTAGTAAAGTTTTTGTGAAACTATTCGATTAATTATTTTACCAAACTTATCGTGGATTCGACTTATACTTATTGACGTACTTCATTGGACGTCATGTACTTGTAGTTATTACTTGTGGTTTAACAATAAATTTCACACAAGTTTTTGACACAATTATCGAAGAGTTCTGTGTTAAAATGTGTATTGAATTCTATTGCAAAGTTAGTTTCAGTTATTTTTTGTTAATTTATTTTAATTAGTTTCTATGCTTTGTAGTTTTATCGAAATATAAACGACATATTCTTTCGCTGAACTTGATTTCGCTTGTTTGGATGTGTTCATTTAGAATAATAAATATATTTAATATTAGAATAAAAAATAAAAAATATATATATTAATATAATAATATTAGAATAATAGATATACTTAATATTATTACCCATATTAATAGATATATTCTCTTATTATTATTAACATACTTATTATAATATCTATTATTAGATATTAATATTATATCTGAATGAAGTGGTAGTTGAGTTGGTTAAGAAATGCTATATGGGTAAAATAGTTGTAAGTTTGAATATCCAAATCTTATGCAAAATATTAAAAGATTAGTATTTTATGATTTCAAAGTTGGAGTTGGACGATTGAGAGATTTAGATAATTGAAGGATTTGAAAATAAGTGTAATTATTAATTATTATTAATATATAAATTTAAAAAAAAATTAATTATCTTTTAAAGGAAATGTGACACAATATAATTAATATTGTGACAGAATATTTAATATTAAATAATAACAATAGTAACAGATTCAAGTTTGTCACAAATTCTACCTATTTAGTGATCGAGTTTGAAATCTGTTACTAAATCTACATATTCATCACTAATTTAATTTAGTGACATCTCTTATAGTGTTAGATAAGAATAATTTTTAGCGATAAATTTTAAAATCTTTGGTAACAGAAATGATCGTTACTAAACACCAATTTTCTCGTAGTGTGCATATATTAGTGGATTCTGATACATATCCACATCCATTTCTTTTACACCTGCAAAAGTCGATAAATGTGAGCTTGCATATATATACATGTACACACCCTTCTTTTCCTAAAGCCGCAAGGTCTGGTAACTTTCGGATTTCTACTGTACTTGCTGGCGCTTCTCTTTCCGTTTGCCGTGCATGTGTGAGTCTGGTCACGCCTGCTTTCAAACTTCAGCACCTTTACCGAAACCATTTGATGATGATGATGATGTCGCCTCTGCGTAACGAGTTTTGATGTAGCTCGATCGCAAGAAATGGTCATCTTTCCGAACAGTCCATCATGGGAGAATAAGGGATAATGATCCATCGCTTTTTACTCTGCGGCGTCTTTTGACCATGGATGCCTTGGCAGGGGTACCACTCAAACTAGTCCTTATTCTTAAAAAAAGGAAGAAGAAAAAAAACTACCAATCTTTACGTTACAATTTTAATTTGATTTAAATTTTTACGTATTATTCGTGTAAATTTGATTTTATGTATAAATTTTCTTACATATAATTTACCTTAAAATTTAACTTTTAATTTTTTATAATATTTAAAATTAAAATACTTTATTATCAAACGTATCTTAAGTGATATGATAAAACCATCGTCCAAATCAAACCTTGAGCTTTTACTTTCTTCCTCCAACGTTAGCATCTTTGAATTCGGTTCCCGAGGCTAGAGGTCGTAAACCTTCCAAAGGCTGAGAGGACCATTGCAAGTGACCGAAAAGAACCAACAATTACCATGAACCTTTTTAACTGATCGAAGAAGGCCATATGAAACAAAAATGGAATCTGAACTGAAAATACATGCTGACGTTGAAAATCATTATTAGTCTATCCGTATATGTAAAATTAGATGAAATTTATTTTTCGATCAAAATTAAATTAGGTAGAATTAAATTTAGTACAAAGGTGTTTATGTATCTTACACAGTTGAATATAATTCGAAATTATAGTATTTATGTATACAGTAGAATTGAATTTATTTTTTATTTAAAAATAATAAAAAGTTAATATATTTTTAAAATTTAATTATTCATCAAATAAACTTTTTGAAAGACAAAAATTGAAGGATATCTTGCTAGGAGAGGAGGAAGATGGTAGAGAAATTTTGCTCAATTTATAATGAAAGATGTTGAAATTAAATTTAGTACAAAGATGTTGAAATTAAATTTCAAATATCTCTTATATATGAATTCCATTAAAAAGAATGTAAGACTATTTTTCTTAATACACTTTTGTACTTGCAAATCTTTCATTGATGTACTCTACATGGTAGTAGCATATGTAAATTAACTTTGATATTATAAAAAATTTATTTCACTAAAATTAATTAATAGTAAAAAAAATTACAATAATATAAAATTTTTAATTTTATTCAGAATTTTGATATAAAACTATTTTTCTCGAAAAGAGACAAAAGGGTATCGAGTCTTGCCACAGCATATTATCTAAAAAGTTCACGTTGTACTTCAATCCATAGAATACACATTCAATGAAATCAATCATGTCAAAAATAACGGTAGATAATCTGCAAGCCAAAATGGCCAATGCCATGTTTACAACCACCAGCATGAGATCGCCGAACAAAGAAGGCGATACCGCTTGCATTCACTGCTTTGCATAGCACATGTAAAAAGCAGAAACAAAGGAAATAAAACACATACGAACCTATCAAAAACTAAAGAAGCTACTGGTCAAATTGGACGTAGACCTAATTCTGCTGGGCTTGCAAGTAGAAACCTACAATGAAGGAATGAAAGTAGCATTTACGAAGGTAGATCCAAGGAGATCATCGCAGAGGTTACCGGTGGTCTCTTGGTTCCTGTAGTATTCCGCTCTTGGGCTACTTCCTGTACTGCTGATGTGAGGGCCAAAAGTTATCTTCTGTACAATCCCAGTCGAAGAAGAGTCAAGCTGTGGAGTTGAGTTCCACCCATCCATGAGGTTAAGAACGGATGAATTGTTCTTGATGTGGTGCTTCAGATTATTATTGGTATTGTTAAGCACTTCACCTAGAGGTCCACCCATGGAAGCCCCCCAACACCCTTGTCTTTGACTCGTATTGTCTAGGATGCCTCCAACCCCAAGACCCATGTGAATCGGATCAAACTCCCTTGATGACTTCATTGGGGAGAGTGTTAGCTTTTCCTGACATGTGGATGAAGAAAAGTCTGGAGATGCCATGGGAATTGAGATGGAAAGTAGGGTCCTGTCAGAATGGGCTTGATCCAACTCAGGCCATGCAATGTTTGAGCGGTTAGTGTGGTTCTCTGGCCAATTGTCAATGAAACGGTGAAGATGTTGCGGTTGAGTTTTTGGGTTACTGAGCTCAGGGGTTGAAGCAGTGTTTCGGTTTTCCATGTATGAATTTATTGAACGATTAAGAGGGTAACCTGAGGAGCTTAGCACGAAGTCAGCTTGGTGAGAAGCTTGTTCAAATGGATTGTATTGTTTAGGGATGGCTGGGACGGGAACTGTTGCTTGCTTGGTCGTCGAATTCCTGGCAATTGACATGGAGAGCTCCTGTGCATCATTAACCTGATTATTCGCATTCTCTTTGCTCATTAGAGTCCTGCAAAGACATGAAATATAACTTAGTTTTTTTTTTTTCTTCTGTTAGAAAGAATTGTGGCATAACATGTTGATACCAAAAGAAAACTTCTATGGATACTTATATGTTACACAAGAAAAGGGATATGAGGATAAAAAATGATGATTTAAGTTTTCCCAAAATCGAGCATTAAGACTGCTGAATCTTATGTATAATATTCATGGGCAGTGAAAGCTTACAAAAAAACTAGCTATTATGCATAAAAGAAAGGTCCTTAAAGTTTCGACATTATTTCCAAGCCAATATTAAGTGCAAACATGAAAAGAACTAGGGCTCTAGGATCTAAAAGAAGTCCTTGTTGAAGAGGGCATTCAACAAGCACATAGGGAGCTAGAAAACACTAATCAACCAGGAAACAAAAGATACAGGTGACATTTTGCCAAAGACAGACATTATATGAATAAAAATCTTTCTGAGTAAATTACAGCAATCTTACAACAGGGTAGCATGAGGAAAACAGAAAGGATCATTGGCCTACAAACTACATACATTTGCATAACTAACAGAAGTATATACTGTTTAATATCGTAAACAAAGTTACATACTGTAATTGTCATACAGTCCTTGCCTATGCCAGCATCACATTTTACCTGTTGAACTTTGGGGAAGGGTCATTGGGTGATCCACCAATAGAAGCAGCTGATGCTGTAGACGAAGGGGCGATGATGGGCATCGCCTTGGCATGGCCAGGGTGGCCTTCCACAGGCTTTCTTGAACGATGGCGACCACGGTTCATGTGCCGCTCACAGTACTTCTGGTCGGCTACCGCATCCCTTGAGCATCGCCATTTTTTCCCGTCGGTTCGACGGCATCTACCAGGCTCTGGGTCTGAACTTCCAGAGAAGCCTAACTGGAGAGATCCCCAACCAACTGCAAAGCAAACAGAGGCAGTAACAAAAGAATGTTTGACAAACATCAATATACAACCCAAAAAAACAAAAAACAGTCCAAATATTCTGCATAATTTACTGAAATCAACTGCATGAAACCAATCCATTATACGAGCATACGACATGAGAAGTTACACTAAACTCATGGTATAGTTTTACGGACTAACAAGTTGACTACAAAAACTGATTAAAGCAGCTAAAAGAGTTCAACATGTGCTTCTTGTCAAGGACAATCTTCTCAGATAACCATCAAAAGCGTTAAATCCGATTCTTCAAATAATACATGGAAACTTCAGCTCTAAAAAAATGTGCGGAGAAGAACACATAATAAAGTTGGTGGAAATTTTAAACTGAAATAGCTCTTGCATCAGCTAGGGAAAAGCAAAACTTGTTTGCATCTAACGAGACAAGAGAGAACAAAGAACATTTGTCAAAACTCACGAAAGGGGTTTTCAAACCATAGAAAGCATTAAACACTTACATGTTAGAACAATAAGGGACTTACATGTGCTGGGTGTCATCGATCCAGTTGAGTACCCAGCGTATCCTGATAGACTTTGGTTCTTTCTAATAGAGACGAGCAGGTTAGGTGGTATTGGAGCATTTGCATCAATGTATTTGTAAATCATGGCCTGATGTTCCAGTTCTACCCACTGAGATGGGGTAAATGCCCCCCTAATCCCCGATAAAACTCCATGCATATTCATATTCAAGCCCCCATAACCCAGGCCTGAAAGGAATAAAAGACAAACCAACAACAGTAAGCCTCCGGTTCTCAATCGATCATGCGCGCACGGTAACTAGGGAAAACGAAGAAATGCATCTGTACGTTTTGGAAAAATATATATCAAGCAGGCTGAAAGAAGAGAAAATACAAGTTGATGATTGAACATCGACATTTATTTGAGAAGCTGTTCGAGATCAAATATTTATTCGAAGCTCATCATTATATGTGTGAGATTGAAATGCACGCAAAAAAAAAAAAAAACACATCCAGACAGCTTATTCCTCAGATGATAAGACACAGTAAACGCATAAACAAGAGAAGAAAAAAAAAGAACTTTTTGCTTGACAAGACTTGGATACCGGAGTACCATGAAAAGACCCTGTACCGGCCCAAATGGAAAACAAAGATGAGGCAAACAAATCTAACAAGTGAGGGGATGGAATACGGCAATTAGAGGCATCCAAGGCGAAAGAAAAAGGGGCACATAATTGGGTTTTTCTTACATTTTCTTACACAGGAGCGTTGTAGCAGACGATGAAGAAAAAAAAATTCCCAGCGAAGAGGTACTACTGGTTTACCTGAGTTCCTTGCGCAGGAAGCAGATGCGGAAGGCATGGAAGAAGTGGGTGGGTGGTAGTAAGACAAGTTGCCATCAGGGCACAGTACCAAGGAGCCCTGTTTTGGCAATGAGAAGCTTAACATCTGCTGCCCTTCAGGGAACAGAGAACGTGCATTGGATCTGAGGGGAGGAGCGGAGTGACCCTTTTCGGTTGGCGCCAACACAGCCTCGGTTCTGGCCATTTTGGGGCATCTCCAGTCCTGTTGTTCCTCTGTTGACACACCAACCCTCCTTTGCTTGATAGAAGTAGCTGCAGCTGCAGCCGAACCAAACGACCCCTTCTGCCTTTTGGAATCGGTGGTAGTGTCCGACGACAAGAACCCAGAAGAGAAGGTAAAAGCATTGCTACCATCACCACCAGCATTATTAGCATCAGCGCCACCCACGGAAGAGGATTCCGCCAACCCATCCACACCCATCATCACCCCACCAAACTCCATTCCACACCACCACACCACCACCACCACCGGGTAGCAAACGGAAGGGAGGGAGATGGGTTCATGAGACAAAATGGAAGGGTAGTGTAAAGAGGTTGGTGAGTTGCAGTTTCAACATTTCAACATGGAAGGTATGAGGCGCAGAGAGGATATGTTTTTCTTGCTGTGTGGGAGTTTCCCTTGCTGGAGAGACGGAGGTGGGTGCTGCTCCTGCTCCTGCTGCCGCTGCCGCTGTTGCTGGTGCTCTGACAAAGGAAATAATCGGGGGGAGAGAGAGAGAGCCAGAGAGAGAGAGTGCGTGTGTGTGTGTGCGCGCGTGGGTTGTTTTTTTTTTTGTAAAAAAAAAACAAATCATTTTTATATTCACTGATACTCAAGAATTCTCGCCACCCTCTCAGCCCTAGATGATGACATCCATTCCAAGCATTCGTTGCATCACAGCCGTCCATCCTGAGTTGAATGGACAAAATAGCACACGCCGCAATTGTAACTACCACCAGCACCTGCATCATACCTAACGAGCGACGATATAACCGAGATCCAAATTGCACACTGTTTTGAAACAATTTTGACAGAATAAATAATCTACCTACGTTACAGTAGAATTTTTATGCCATAAATCTTTTAATCTTGAGGTAACGAAAAAATCACTTTTAAAACGACAACGAGTGATTTTAAAATAAATATTAAGTAAATAATATTTTTCGTACATTAATTAAAAAAATTAAGAATTAACAGTGAATTAATATTTGATATGATTATGATAAATTTAAGTTATCTTGATATTTACGTAGTGATATATAATTTAAGTATGGAATATAATTACTTAAAATATAAAAATATTGATATATTTGAAAAATATGATAACAAAATAATAAAATGAGTAGATTTAAAAATAAAAATTTTATAGTAAAAATAAAAGTAATTCTAAAAATTAAGATAAGTGATAAATGAAGGAGACTTTACTTATTTATTGACGAGATTTAAGTTTATTTAATCACGGCAACATTTACGTACTACTTTATTCCAACGAGAAATATCATAGAATTTTCCCTTGGAGATTTTTTTCTTTCGAAAGTGCGTAGAATTTAAAGGAGTTGACAACGTTAATAAGGTAATATTAGGTTTCGTTGGTTTTAATTTTTTTAAATTTTAAAAATCACTTCTAATATTATTATTACTTTATAAATTTTAATATATACATTTTTAACACTCAAATGATTACGTAATTTTAACTTAATTTACGAAACTATTTTTAATTTTAACTCTATTAATTCCTTAAATTAGATAAAAATAAAATGAAAAAGGTAAATAAAAACAATACCAATATGAAATCTACAAAAAAATGATTTTAATTGTAAGTTTACGTGGAGTTGAGTTATTCTGGTGCGAAGGTACCTTGGTAATTAACTAATCATTGCGGTTTTGTAGCATGATCACCATACGTGTTGTTTTCTTTTGAGCGAGAACATATTCAGTTTGACCTGTTGCTAAAAGCGAAAAGATGATCCGTATTTACAAATGTAAAGATATAATTAATCTTTTTTGATTAATGTCGCTTAATCACCACGTTTCCATCTAATTAATACTCAGTGTTTGGAAAGATCAACTGAGATCGAGGGACCGATCCGGTAAACGTACGTGAAGACCTACTGATCACATGTGTTTTATCTCACGTCATATACTTTTTGGCATTAAATACTTATACTTTGCTCGATGATTCAATATCTGAGGAAAAAAAAAATATCTGCAACCATCCAATCAAACATGCCCTGCAAGCCAAGAGAATCTAACAATACTCTGGCATTGATCAAAGTGACGATGATTTCTAATTCATTATACACATACACAATTTTTTTTGATTTAATTATATAAAATCATATTACGAGCAAATGAGATCAATTAACAATGGCTCGTGAAGAAATCTAGCTATGTGTATATCAATTCATATTCTTGTTTTAAAATTTACATGAATATAATTAGACCAGCCATTCTTCCATCATTTTCCATGCATATATATCTCATATATGGTAATTAACATTGATAGATTGTGCTGTAAGTATTTTTTATCAATTAAGTAAAGTGTGCATGAATCTCTTAAATTTTGGCACCATGGATAAATTAATTAAAGAGATGAAACATATATGTTGGGCTCGATTTCTTTCTCCATCTAGGGTTTTGGATGGAAATTAAAGAGGACGCTCAACATTAATTGAACGTGAGGAAACAAACATTCTACTGCATGGCGCAAAACGAAGGTACTATTTTTGGTGTGATCGCTAGAAATTAATATTTCTTGTTGCCCCTTCTCACATACAGTTTTTGATACTTAATTTTATATATATGTGTGACACGGATCCTTATACATATATGTAACATCGAGAATCTGACGATGGTAAAAAATACATGACGGCAAAAAACTTCTTGGTGATAACATCAAGAAATTAATATGTACTATATATATATCCTATTAATTCATACGTGGGCTAGCTTAAGTTTATAAGAACTCACAATTAATCAGCACATGCAAGACACCTTTCATCATAATTAAAACTGCTAGCAACATGTACACCTATTTAACTGCAATCCTGGCCGATAACTACTTATTACAATGTTTACATACATACATAGCTAGGGAAGTTGGTGGAAAGTGCTCTCTCTCTCTCTATATATATATATAATTAATTGCAAAAATATATTTTCTTTTCAGTAATCTCCAAGCTGGTTGAAACGGAGAGAGGTCTGGGCACGATGATGGACTGGCCCGCTAACGAATATACATACTCATACAGGTCCAGCGAGTTTGGCAAGGAGGATCGGACCAACGTGACATGCATGTGGAAACCATTTCCACAGATTAACAGCGCTGTTAATCTCCAGTGAACTCTATTATCATGCAGCATCTTTCGTGGGCTGTAGTATTAAGCATGCATGCGCGCAATTAAGGTTGCACGGTCTGATTATTAATTAATCAATCAGCAAAGCGACGTGCAAGGTTTTCCAAATCAACCATCCACCGTCCGCGTCCAAGCATAGAATCCCCAGTACGCTCTGCCTCAAACATGGGCTGGATGGTGTTGCATCTGCGTAATTATAATAATTGATGATACTCCATGCATGGGATCCAGCTCCTTCCCACGTGACTCTAACGTGGGGAAAAATATAAATATAATGCAACTGTTTTCCCGTAAGGTCGTGCCTTTTTTCCCGAATAGTCAAACGGAAGTGGGGATCTTTGAACTTCGCGTTTGTGGACTGGTCCATATATTATGAGCCATGCCTGGCTCTTGCACCTGTTGGTCAGATTAACGTGAGGGTACTTGCCATTTATTTTATTTTATTCCCCTATTGCGCAAGACAAAACCTTAAAATGTCTCTCTATCCATCTGTCTATGTATATAGAGAGAGAGAAAAAATATAAATTTTATAGGTAACTATAGAAGTAACTTCTGTAGGTAATCATTAGATTAAAGTTAGACGGTGGATGGAGAGTAACAGGAAAAGTAGAGAGAGTGAAAAAAAATCCTCCTACCATCGTCACTCATGCAAAAAAACCTATGATTCCTCTTTCCAAAGTAGCATTTTATTTTAACATAAAAAGAAAATCACATTTCACATGTGATTATATTTTCATTTAACATAAAAGAATATTCATTGTAAAGAAAATGTTAGACCTATAAACTAATAATTACCTTAAGTATTTTAGTACATGGTACAAAGTAAAATATGTTTAATCTGAAATATATGGGTTGAACAACAAATGTATAGGTAAAATGAAACAACACTTTTAATTAAAGAATCAACCATATTTTACTTTGTACTGATCTGGCTACTGGGTAAACCACGTGGTAGCTGGCTCGAAAGTCGGTACACACCCCCGATTGCCGGTTCGCCGACTCTCTCCCAAGCGGTAAAACTCCTTCTCATCCCTCACTCAACTGTTAAATCTATTTATATAGTCTCAAGTCTTTTAACAAAAATATTCAAAGGATATCTAAAGTTATACCCTTAAAATGCCTAAGTACTATTCTTAACTTAAAAATAGAATTTCACGTGTTTAACTTAAAAATCTCACGTGCCTTACTAAAACACCGACCATTTATGCTTAAAGTTACGATTCTTTAGTTAAAACATTGATACTGTTCACACGTGCACTTTAAAATGTATACACTTGACTTAAAAAATCACATCTTCATATTAAAACGTCGGTCATTTAATACAATCGTCCGTTCTTTTAACATAAAACACCGAATCTTTCATCGATGGTGAAATTTGGTGACCCCCATACCCATCACTGATCTGGCTGCCGGGTAAACCACACAGAAGCCGGCTTGAAAGCCGATACACCTACCCGGCTGACAGTTCCCCAGCTCCCTCGCAAGCAGTAAAACTCATTATCACCCCTCTCAGCAAGCTCGAAAGTCAATACACGCCCTCGGTTGCTGGTTCGTCAACTCCCTTTCGGGCGGTAAAACTCCTTCTCATCCCTCACTCAACTGTTAAATTCATTTATATAGTCTCAAGTCTTTTAAATAAAATATTCGAAAGATATCCAGAGTTATACCTTTAAAACGCCTAAGTACTATTCTTAACTTAAAAATTGAATTTCATGTGTTTAACTTAAAAAATCACGTGTTTATCTTAAAACACCGATCTTTTATGCTTAAAGTTACGGTTCTTTAGTTAAAATACCGATACTGTTCACACGTGCACTTTAAAACGTACACACTTGACTTAAAAAATCATGTGTTCATATTAAAATGCCAGCTTTTTAATACAATCGTCCGGTCTTTTAACACAAAACGCCAAATCTTTCATTGACGGTGAAATTTGGTGACCCACATACCCAGCACTAATCTAGCTATCGGGTAAACCACGCGGCAGCCGGCTAGAAAGTCGGTACACGTACTCGGCTGCCGGCTCCCTCCCAGGCGGTAAAACTCGTTATCACCCCTCTCAGCTGGCTCGAAAGCCGATACACGCCCCCAGCTGCCAGTTCACCGACTCCCTCTCGGGTGATGAAACTCCTTCACATCCCTCACTCAACTATTAAATCCATATATATAGTCTCAAGTCTTTTAACAAAAATATTTGAAGGATATCCAGAGTTATACCCTTAAAACGCCTAAGTATTATTTTTAACTTAAAAATTGAATTTCACGTGTTTAACTTAAAAATCTCATGTGCCATGCTAAAACGCTGATCTTTTATGCTTAAAGTTACAGTTCTTTATTTAAAATGCTGACACTATTCAAACGTGTACTTTAAAACGTACACACTTGACTCAAAAAATCACATGTTCATATTAAAACATCGGTTTTTTAATACAATTGTCCGGTCTTTTAACACAAAATGTCAAATTTTTCATCAACGGGGAAATTTGGTGACCACCATACCCAGCACTGATCTGGCTTCCGGGTAAACCACACGGCAGCCGACTCGAAAGCTGGTACACGTACCCGCCTACTGGTTTCCCGGCAACCTCCCAAGCGGTAAAACTCGTTATCACCCCTCTCAACCGGCTCGAAAGCCAGTACATGCCCCCGGCTGCCAGTTCGCCGACTCTCTCCCGAGTGGTGAAACTCCTCATCCCTCACTCAACTGTTAAATCCATTTATATAGTCTCAAGTCATTTAACAAAAATATTCAAAGGATATCCAGAGTTATACCCTTAAAACGCCTAAATACTATTCTTAACTTAAAAATTGAATTTCATGTGTTTAACTTAAAAAATCACGTGTTTATCTTAAAATGTCGATCTTAAATTAATCACTTACTTAATCACTTACTCCAACATATTAAAATAATAAATTAATGCATATGTTAATTAAGCACTTAAAAAACCTTAATTACTGTATTTGTAAATAATAAATGATTAATTAAAATTCATAAGTTAATTAACATAATGATTTAAAATATATGCACGTGGTGGAGTTTTAAAGTTAAAGGAGAGAGAGTATACACGTCTTTTTAGGTGAAGAGAGAGTGTGCATTTCTAAATTTCACCTATAAGAGAGAGTAACTTTTAAGTTTTTAAATTTCACCCGTCGATCTCACAATTGACGGACACCTACAGAATCGGGTTCTGTAGGGGCCTACAAAAGTAACTTCTGTAGGTGGCCGTTGAATTAAAGTTAGATGACGAAGAGAGAGTAACAGGAAAAGTACAGAGACAATGAAAAAAAATCCTCCCGCCATCGTCACTTGCGCAAAAGACCTATGATTGCTCTTCCCAAAGTATTCTTTTATTTTAATATAAAAAGAAAATCGCATTTCACATGTGATTATACTTTCATTTAACGTAAAAGAATATTCATTGGGAAGAAAATGTTAGACCAACAAACTATTAATTACCTTAAGTATTTCAGTACATGGTACAAAGTAAAATATGTTTAATCTGAAATGTATGGGTAGAACAACAAATGTATAGGTAAAACGAAACCACACTTTTAATTAAAGAATCAACCATATTTTACTTTGTATAGATTTGGCTATCGGGTAAACCACGCGATAGCCAGCTCGAAAGCCGGTACACGCCCCCGACTGCTGGTTTGCTGACTCCCTCCCAAGTGGTAAAACTCCTCATCCCTCACTCAACTGTTAAATCCATTTATATAGTCTTAAGTCTTTTAACAAAAATATTCAAAGGATATCCAGAGTTATAGCCTTAAAATGCCTAAGTACTATTCTTAACTTAAAAATTAAATTTCACATGTTTAACTTAAAAATCTCGCGTGCCTTGCTAAAACATCGATCATTTATGCTTAAAGTTACGGTTTTTTAGTTAAAACATCAATATTGTTCACACGTGCACTTTAAAACGTACACACTTGACTTAAAAAATCACATGTTCATATTAAAACGCCGGTCATTTAATACAATCATCCGTTCTTTTAACACAAAACGTCGAATCTTTCATCGACGATGAAATTTGGTAACCCCCATACCTAGCACTAATTTGGCTGCCGGGTAAACCACGCGGTAGCTAGCTCGAAAGTTGGTACACGTACCCGACTACCGGTTCCCTAACTCCCTCTCAGGTGATAAAACTAGTTATCACCCCTCTCAGCTAGCTCGAAGGTCAATACACGCCCCCGGCTGCCAGTTCGTCGACTTCCTCCCGGGCGGTAAAACTCCTTCTCATCCCTCACTCAACTGTTAAATCTATTTATATAGTCTCAAGTCTTTTAACAAAAATATTCGAAAGATATCCAGAGTTATACCCTTAAAACGCCTAAGTACTATTCTTAACTTAAAAATTGAATTTCACATGTTTAACTTAAAAATCTCACGCGTCTTGCTAAAACACCAATCATTTATGCTTAAAGTAATGGTTCTTTAGTTAAAACGCCGATACTGTTCACACGTGCACTTTAAAATGTACACATTTAACTTAAAAAATCACATATTCATATTAAAACGCTAGTCTTTTAATACAATCGTTCAGTCTTTTAACACAAAATGCCGAATCTTTCAATGACGATGAAATTTGGTGACCCCCATGCCCAGCACTGATCTGGCTGCCGAGTAAACCATGCGGCAGCCAGCTAGAAAGCCGGTACACGTACTCAGTTGCCGGTTCCCTGGCTCCCTCCCAGGCGGTAAAACTCGTTATCACCCCTCTCAGTCGGCTCGAAAGCTGGTACATGCCCCCGGATGCCTGTTGGTCATCTCCCTCCCGGGTGGTGAAACTCCTTCTCATCCCTCACTCAAATGTTAAATCCATTTATATAGTCTCAAGAGTTTTAACAAAAATATTTGAAGAATATCGAGAGTTATACCCTTAAAATGCCTAAGTACTATTCTTAACTTAAAAAATTGAATTTCACCCTTCTCATATATATATATATATATATGGGGGCACGAGTTCTGTAGGCGCCTACAGAAGTGACTTCTGTAGGCGTCCGTCGATCGTGAGATCGACGGTTGAAATTGAAAATTTTAAAAACACTCTCTCTCATGCACGTGAAATTTAAAAACAC
>JAMKPZ010004457.1:0-23665 GCA_024699675.1 Amphibolis antarctica
AGTGATGGTGGATGAAACACGCAATCCTTTTGCATCCACGACCTTATAAATGTGAATATTTATGAAATCAACCCATCAGAAACTCGTGCGTAAATAGATGGTTGCAGTGATGGTGGATGAAACACGCAATCCTTTTGCATCCACGACCTTATAAATGTGAATATTTATGAAATCAACCCATCAGAAACTCGTGCGTAAATAGATGGTTGCAGTGATGGTGGATGAAACACGCAATCCTTTTGCATCCACGACCTTATAAATGTGAATATTTATGAAATCAACCCATCAGAAACTCGTGCGTAAATAGATGGTTGCAGTGATGGTGGATGAAACACGCAATCCTTTTGCATCCACGACCTTATAAATGTGAATATTTATGAAATCAACCCATCAGAAACTCGTGCGTAAATAGATGGTTGCAGTGATGGTGGATGAAACACGCAATCCTTTTGCATCCACGACCTTATAAATGTGAATATTTATGAAATCAACCCATCAGAAACTCGTGCGTAAATAGATGGTTGCAGTGATGGTGGATGAAACACGCAATCCTTTTGCATCCACGACCTTATAAATGTGAATATTTATGAAATCAACCCATCAGAAACTCGTGCGTAAATAGACGGTTGCTTCTATTAATTCGTATCAGGATTTCACTTGTTGAAAGTATTCTTCATTTTCCTAGAGAAACCTTTTCCTTCCTTCCCGTATATTCTCTGCATTTATGTCGTATTTTCAACATTGTCACCACACAAAATTAATTATTAATGAAAAATACATGTATATGTAATCTTTGCTGAAGCAGCGATGGGATGGTCTGGTGTGACTTTCGACGAGGGTGGATTAGGGTTTTGGTGGAGGCTGAGGTGAAGTATGTTTTGGTTTTTCATCGAGCATAGTGTGAGCACAAGAAATTTCACAAAACACATAAAGCAAGAACATAGAAAATTTGCATACAAAAAGCCTTTTTCTTGCTCCTTGTTTTGCCTATCTTTTTATAATTCAATTCAACCACAAATGGAATGTTATCCACCTTTCATTAGTCATAGATTGATTCATTCAAATCCTTCATTTGAATTTAAATTCTTACTCTTTATGTTCTCTATCAATGTATTCTTACAAATCTTCATTCTTTTGATCTTACAAAAGATGCTCCTGAAATTTCAAAATTTAAAGATCTTGTATCCTTCAAAAATCACTAATAGATAGACAGATTTTCCGATTAGGTCAAATGAATCTCCATTTTCCCATGGAATGTGTTGACCACTACTACGAATCTTCTATTAATTATTCAAGCTTATATCTATAACTTCTCAAGTATGAACGGAACATCTGTCTTAAAAGATCAAAACATCTATTTCTTGTCCCTGCAACACAAATTGTTAGAACAAATTATAACAAAATGTCTGTTAGTTGGAGTCAAAACATCCATTCAATAATAACATTAAGATAAATCTAAAAGATATAATAGAATGTTTGTCAACCATTGTTGGAACATCCATTCAAAACAAACTTTCACATCAAAACATAAGTAATAATGGAGTATCTGTTTATACAATAAACATCAAAACGTCCATAGAACTCTCCCCAATTATTTGCTCGAATGCACTTCACTTTTTTGCATGTTTATCCTTCAACTAAAGTTTGAAACTCCTTAAACTTATCAAGTATGGACTTTAAGTCATAAGCCCAAATATTTCTAAAGGAATCATCAATAAAAGTGTTAGGGATAATGTTTTAATAATTATCTATTTATGTTTTGGTGATGAACAATGATAAATTTAAAGTCTTGAAAATGTTGATGATTATATTCATGAGTTAAATGTATTATCAAAAAGTCACTTGACTATTAACTCCACAGGGAAAAGTTTCTAAGTGTCAACTATACATGAGTCCATACAGTTATGCTATAACTATACACGGGTCTGTAATGTTAACCTATAACTATATGGAGTTAGTTAGTGGTGACGTTTCTTATTTGTTATTTATTAAATATGGTAACTATATGGAATAAGTTCGTATACTTAGAGCTTAACTATACGAATTATCCGAATATTAAATTGTTATAACTGCTTTGAATAAGTCTTATTGATTTATTGAACCTTATTCAATATATTTTATTTAATGTTATTATGAGAAACTGTATTGCAAGAAAGACCTATTATATAGGTGATACTTATTCAACAAGAAATACTAATTCAACAAGCATTAATGAAGATTAATGGAGATCGTGTATGAAGAATAAGTCATTAGAGTTTAAGTATAAATACCCCCTTATATCAAGTGAAATGTATGTAATTTTCACACTAGTGTATTAGAGTGTTATTAATGATAAGAGTGTGTGAAGATCATCCAGTGATAGAGGAATATGTGAAGATTTGAAGGAGTCACATCAATTTGGAGAAAAATAGTTTGATTAAGCTGAGTCTTGTAAGTTTTTCTTTGTGCTTAAATTGTGTTTACAGAAAAACTTATTCCACAAGGATGTTGTGGAAGAGAACATTAAAGGCTAGGTGCCTTCTTAGTGTTCTAATGCAAACACAACAAGGGTTAGTTGTGTTTGCAAATAACTCAACTAGGATTTGCTGAGTTAGGTGCTAGCTTGATTGTCTAGGGTAGTGTACCCTTTCTTTCATCTGGCTATCACTTGGAAGCCCATGGGATTCCGCCAGCTCCGCTGGTGGATGGGCCAAGGTACAGAGAATTGAAAGGTGATTGTGTGAGCACATCGCCACATGGGGTGGATGGCTCGTTAAATGGAGTCGCCACCTTATTTTTGGGTAGAAAACAAGGAAAACCGAATGGGGAAGTGTCCTTCCACCATCAAAATGATAAAAACCACAGAATTGGTATAAAACCATGTAAAACTATGCGAAAAATGAGAGAACTGGATACGGGACTCAAGGTACTATTGGGGAAGGTGTTAGGCACCCCTAGACAGCCTGGGTAATCCTGGCTTCTCTCCGGCTCTAAAAACAGAAAACGACGACAATTAGCCCAGCCAAACATGGCCTCATCTTGGAAGACTTTCCAGGGCATCAAGAGGGCAGCTTTACTCCTCTCGGTAAAGAGGAACCATCCGAGTGTACATACTCATACACCCGAATGGCCGGCGTCGACAAGGATGCATGCCGACAGCCTCATCCTGGAAGCCTTTTCGAGGCATCGGGAGGGCGACTTTGCTCCTCTCGGTAAAGAGGAACCATCTGAGTGTACATACTCATACACCTAGATGGCCGACGTCAGCAAGGGTGCATGGCGACGGCCTCATCTCGGAAGCCTTTCTGGGGCATCAAGAGAGCAGCTTTGCTTCTCCCAGTAAAGGGGAACCATTGGGGTGTACATACTCATGCACCTAAACAGCCAACGTCGGCAAGGATGTTTGTCGATGGCCTCATCTCGAAAGCCTTTTCGGGGCCTCGAGAGAGCAGTTTTGCTTCTCCTAGTAAAGGGGAACTGTCGGGGTGTACATGCTTATACACCTGGACGGTCGGCGTCGACAAGGATGCATGCTGACGACCTCATCCCGGAAGCCTTTCTAGGACATCGGGAGAGCAGCTTTTCTTCTCTCGGTAAAGGGGAATCACCGGGGTGTACATGCTCATACACCCGAATGGTCGGCGTCGACAAGGATTCGTGCCGACGGCCTCATCCCGGAAGCCTTTCTGGGGCATTGGGAGAGCAGCTTTGCTTCTCTTGGTGAGATAAGTGGGAAATAAGTAGAAACGTGGACATAGACATGGTAGCCACCGCTACGAACCTTTGGTCGAAGAACTAGAGGTTTGGTGGGTCTACCTGTTTGCCAACCGGACATCCGGGTATGGGATCGGATGTTCACCCGGTATGCCGCCTCCACTTCCGGGTGCAGAGATTTCTGCACCCAGTCCTGAAAGACAAGAGAGGTGGACACCATCGAGGAGATGGTTGTCTGTAAGCGGAGACGACACATCTGACGGTAGCCAAGCGTTTCAAAGAAAAGGGACAAAGAAAACCTGACGATATGCCCGTAAAAACATGTAAGAAAACATGGGTTTCCATATACAAAAACTCGACGAAGGAATCGTGACTGAACTGATCTCGACCGTACCAGGTGGATTGACCTAGTAGGGAAGGAGGTGGCCGGTACCTTCGTAAGCGTATCCAAAGGAATGATACCCGGGCATGTTCTCTGACCTTCCCCTTTGCGTGGGGAAGGTCTAGTACGGTTAGGGTCTGAAGAAAGAGGCTAAGTTCGAAGCATGACGATAAGGGAGAGAGGGAGCTTACCTACAAGGAGACGCTGAGGATGGTCGGAAGTCCTTGCTCTGGTGCGGCAAGAGGACCTCGGTGCTCCCAACAACTCTCCTTCGAAATCACGCTTCAGAACGTTGGGAAAAGCTTCTCAGACCGTTGGAAAAAGCCTCTCCTTTAGAACTTCGGAAAAAGGTCCTTTTGCATGGAACAAAGTTCATGCCTATGACTAGACCCCCCCCTCTAGCCACACTCACTTTTGAACAGCACAAAGAAAAGGAAGTAGCTGTCTCACTACAGCCGTCCACATGTACGGCTATAACCAGGTCTGGCCAGGTATATCAATCAAAGTTGTGCCCTGGAGGGATCTCCATCCCGGGAGTAGTAGGACAATCTTCTACCGGCAGCCGGTTGACGGCTGCCGCCCCGACAGTACAGGCGGCCGCCTCCTCAGCACTGGCCGCCCAATCACGGCCACCCCCAGACTTGTCGATCCAGCTACAGGGGATACGAGCAGACATCTCACTATGGGACTTGCTTCGATCCTCTACTGAACACCGAGAAACACTCCTCAAGGCATTGCAGGTGGCCAAAGTGGACCAAGGTCTCGTTCCCGGGGCCATAGAAGGAATGGTGGCCACAGTAACAGTCTCGTCCTTCGTCTATTTCTCAGTCTTGGACCTCTCACCAACCGGGATTGATCACAACTTGTCCTTGTACATCCGGGTACAATACAAAGACCTTTGCATCCCCATGGTAATGATCGACGATGGATCCGGGCTAAACCTATGTCTGCTACAAGTCCTGCACAAGCTGGGAATCAAAGAACAAGACTTGCTCCCTATCGACTGGGTGATGAGAGGATTCGACGACACTCTTCACGAAGCCAAAGGTGAGGTCGTCCTTCCCCTCATCATCGGACCAGCCGCCTTCGAAGTTCCTGTGCATGTAGTAGACATTCCCCCGAGCTACAACCTCATCCTGGGCCATCCATTCCTACACCAAAACTCCATCATACCCTCCACTCTTCATAGGATGCTTAAGTTCCTATGGAAAGGGGAGGTCATCGTCATATTAGCAGAGAATTACTACCATTCAGGACAATCTATAGTTGCTGTAGTGCCTTCCGGGTCGCAACAACTGACACCGGAAACGGCCGCCACCTCACTACCGAGTCTCCAAAACCCAGCCGCCTTCGACTATTTGTCTAGGCGCATGGAACCTTGGGAGGACAACCCACAGCTAGACCAAGAGCCAGAGGACGGTCTGCTGCAACTATTCGAAGAATCTCCAGTATACACTGGAGATCCAACCCTTCACCAACCTCCCTCGCCATCGCCCATCCTACAGGGAGGAACTTTGGAAATGGACTTTGTGTCCGATTGGTTTGTACAGGGAAAGGAGACGACAAGGTGCGCTCCTTCCCCCTCTCCTTCAACCTAGCACCGTAACACCCACCTAATGACCTAGGTGGGGACACTCTAGGCTTGCAGGTCATCAATGTCAAGAGGCAAGCCTGATGGCTTCCAAGTGATTCACACCGGAACCCACTCCTTCAATAACAGGGCTTGGCATCCCACACACAAGTGCGTCGGCATCTGTGTCCTCAGCAGCCACTAACTTGGCAACCCGACCAAGTCAACTGGGGCTTGGCAATCATACCAAGTCTCTCGCTCGGCACAGCAGACAACTGATCCTCCAGGCACCGGTTAAATCAACCAGAAACCACCAACCATCAACAGGGGTGCCACATCATGGAGTCGGAACAGCCAGCCTACTCAGTCTAGGCGAAATTTTCCACAAACAGAATACTGGCCAACATCACGGGGCAGAACTAGGGGCATTCTGCCCCTCCTCCGCCCCAGTCACTCAAACAGGCGAATGTGACCAGTCTGCTACATTTTCATCCGAGACTCCATCCGGTTTTCGCCTCCTATCCACCAGGCAGCTGGTTCCTCCCACCGGGACAGAACTAGGGGCGTTCTGTCCCTCATCCTCCTTGAACGATCAGCAGCCAGAACAATAGATGGAGTTCGACGGCACAACACCTCAAGTAGACGGGTATGGCAGGTCCACCGCTATCTCCCCTGAAGCACTCCCAAGGTTCACCACTACCTCGAACCGGCAGCTAGTCCACTTACCCGGCACCCAACTGGAAGACCACAGGCACCGCTCTCGCCAGATCCATCATCCAACGCCCTTTCAGCCCAAGGGTCAACAAGCCGCAAAAGACACCGATGATCCTTATCAAGAGTCTGAAGAAGAAGGCCCATGGGTCCAACCACTTGAATCTACCTACATAACGTCTACTGACGAAATCGAACTTGTAAACCTTGGGGATGAACAACATCGAAAAGAAACAAAAATTAGTAAAGAGGTGCCCAAGCCCTACCGGCAACAACTCCTCACGCTCCTGCGCGAATTCGTGGAGGTGTTTGCGTGGGATTATGAAGACATGCCTGGTTTGGATGAACGGGTGGCAGTCCACCGACTACCCTCAAACCAGGAGCCCGACCTGTGAAGCAAAAAGCTCGACGGATGAGACAGGAATGGGCCCAGAAGCTGAAGGAAGAAGTTCACAAACAGTTGAACGTCTGATTCCTCCAACTTGTCTTCTACCCAGAATGGGTGGCAAACATGGTACCCGTCCCAAAGAAAGACGGGCGAGTACATATGTGTGTCGATTATCAGGACCTCAACAAAGCTAGCCTTAAGGACAACTTCCCACTACCACACATAGATGTCTTGGTAGATGACACCGCCAAGTACGGGGTGTACTCTTTCATGGATGGATTCTCTGGATACAATCAAATCCTCATGGCAGAAGAAGACAAGGAGAAGACCGCGTTCACAACCCCTTGGGGCATCTTCTGTTACAGGGTGATGCCCTTTGGGCTCAAAAATGCAGGTGCTACTTACCAAAGAGCCATGACCACCCTCTTCCACGACATGATGCACAAAGAAGTCGAAGTCTACGTCGACGACATGGTAGTAAAGGCACGCACTCATCAGCAGCATCTCAAGCACTTAAGACGGCTATTCGAGTGCCTAAGGAAGTACAAGCTCAGATTGAACCCGTCAAAATCAACATTCGGGGCCACCACCAGGAAGCTCCTCGGCTTCGTCATTAGCAAACAAGGGATCAAGGTAGATCCCGACAAGGTGAAAGCAATCTTAGACATGCCTCCCCCACAGATGGAACAACAAATTTGGAGCTTGTTGGGAAGGCTACAGTACATCGCACATTTCATCTCGTGCCTCACACCGATCTGCAAACCTTTCTTCAAGCTGTTGAAGAAAAACATCAGCTTCACATGGATGACAAAATGCCAAGTTGCTTTCGACCACATCAAGCATCAGTTGTCCTGGCCGCCGGTTCTTGTGCCACCTCATCCTGGGCGACCTCTCTTCCTATACATGTCGGTCACAACTTCTTCCATGGGCGCAGTGCTGGGCCAGCATGATACCACTGGCAGAATCGAGCAGGCCATATACTACCTCAGTAAAAAGTTTACCGAGGTAGAGGAACGGTATGAGCTGATTGAAAAGTACTGTCTCTCATTGGTCTGGACGGTGAGGAAGCTACGACACTACCTGGTGGTCTACCCAATTTTGTTACTTAGCCACCTAGATCCCCTACGCTACCTCTTCGACTAGCCGGCCTTGGTAGGCAGGTGTGTGAAATGGCAAATGCTCCTCGCAGAATTCGACATCCGGTACGTATCCCAGAAATCCATGAGGGCCCAAGCCATGGCCAACCAGACCTTGCCAGGTTACCAACCATTGGAGGATTCATTCCCAGATGAGCCCATCTTCGCCATCAACGAGCCGAATCCAGACCAACTGGATCTGGACCAGCCAGTTTCTGACCAACCAGAACCCCATATCTTATACTTTGATGGAGTGGTCAACACTAAAGGCCGCGGGGTAGGGGTCGTCCTAGTGGATCCCCAAGGATGAATGCTGCCCGTAGCCAAGCGGCTTCTGTTCACATGCTCGCACAACGAGGCGGAGTACGAGGCTTGCGTCATGGGGCTATGACTCACACTGGAACTCTGGGTCACCCACTTGCGCGTATTCGGTGACGCCATGTTGGTAATCTCTCAAACCCTCAACAGGTGGAAAACCTGAGACCCCAAGCTCCAGCCGAACCAGGAACTCATATTGCAATTAGCAAGCAACTTCCGGTTCGTCCATTTCCAACATGTCGGCCGCAAGCATAACTCGTACGCAGACGCTCTAGCCATCCTAGCATCATGGGTAGCGGTCAAGGAGGGTTGAAGCATAGCCATAGAAGTCACAACACTTCACCAACCGGCCTCTAGCAAAAACATCTATCGCCTCACAGAAGTACCTAAGCAGGCAGACATTAGACCCTCGAATCTACATCCGGCTAGCTGCCCCAGCAACTAGCAAACTGCCGACCAATGCAAAGAACCGGCCCCAGTCGACGAACCAAACAATGTAGACTCCAAGTCCCCAGACAACGGACTGGAAAACTCACAGCAAGAAAACCGCCCCTAGTATTCAGACATACAAACCTTCTTGGAGACCGGAGAGTTCCCATCAGAGGCTACCACTCAAGACAGACGTACATTGTCAAGACTAGTAGCCAGCTACGTCTTCAGCGGGGGACAGCTCTACAAAAGATCTCACAACTAGACTCTTCTCCGGTGCATAACCTCTCCTAAGGCACGTACGGTTGTGCAGGAAATCCATGAAGGTGTCTGTGGGTCCCACATGAACGGGATCCTCTTGGCGAAAAAGATCATGCTCCAAGGCTACTACTGGAGCACAATGGAGGTGGACTACACCACGTACATCCGTCACTGTCACCAGTGCCAGGTACATGGGAACTTCATCCATGCGCCCCCCAAGGAATTATACAACATGGCTTCCCCTTGGCCATTCTCCATGTGGGCCTTGGATGTGGTAGGCGAGGTTAAGCCGATGGCCACCAACGGACACCGATATATATTGGTGGCCATCGATTACTTCACTAGGTGGGTGGAGGTAGTATCCTACAAGACAATCACGGTAGTCGCCACCTAGAAGTTTTTGTGCAACAACATCATCACTCGGTATGGCGTACCCTTCGAGGTGGTGACCGACAATGGCACCAACTTTATAGCTAAGCAGGTCACGAGCTATCTCGAGCAGTGCCATATCCATCACCTAAGGGCGTCCCCCTACAGGCCACAAATGAATGGAGCAGTCAAAGCAGCTAATAAGACACTGGTCTGAATTCTCAAGAAGATGGTCCGAACACACAAAGATTGGCATGACCACCTCCCGTACGCGCTCTGGGCCTACCGGACATCCTTGCGGACCGCCACTGGAGCAACGCCATACTCACTGGTATATAGGTCCGAAGTAGTGTTACCGGTAGAGGTAGAACTCCCGGGCCCTTCGCATCCTCAAAGAAGCAGTAGACTCTGACGACTAGTGGTCGGAATCGCGCCTGTTGCAGCTCAACCTCCTAGACAAGAGAAGGTTGAGAGCCTTAGACCATGCCCAAATTTATCAACAAAAGATGGCAAGGGCTTACAAAAAGAAGGTTTGTCCCCGACTCCTTACCTCTGGTGATCTAGTCCTTCGCTCCATCTTCCCAACAGGTTCAACGGGAAAATTCTCCCCAAACTGGCGTGGCCCGTACGTCATCACCAAAACCCTTAGTGGAGGGGGCCGCTTACCTTTTTTATGAAGCCACCCAACAAGAGTTCAGCTCGGTCAATCTGTCGCAGCTGAAGAAGTTCTACCCATAAGACAAACTCAACCGGGGATCAACTCGGCTGCCACCCTCAGATAGGCCGGCTGTCGACTTCTCAGACTGCCAGCGGACCGAGAGGCCAGCTCCCCGTGGCTGAATGTGACAAGCACGTCATGTACCCAACTGGGGCTCATCACGACCGCCGCCTTCAGACAAGCCGGCGACCGACGTCTCCGTCTGACTCTCCACCGGCTGACCGAGGGGTCAGGTTCGGACAGGTACGCTCCTTTCCTCGGTGAATTCCCTCTTATGACTCACATGTCACATGACGCATGCACAATGCACACATGATAAGCAGGTCCAACTCTCTAGTCATCCTACCTCGTCCATGTTGGAAAGGAAGAGGGCCGACAAAACTAGCCAAAACTTCACCCCACATGTTCGTGTTTGTTCCAGGTCGCAACCCGTCGAAACATGCCTGCGTCCCCACAGTCTCAGGACCACAAAACAACCAGCTCACCATTCATCAGAAGAAACACCAGCAAGCCAGAAAATGACCCGGCCATCATTCATAGCCTATTGCCCAATACTTACACGCTCCACCATCCAACCGGCCCACCACCGACTACCACCTCTAACTTACTTGGCAGCCGCATCCACAGTCGACGGTGAGAACAGTTTGTAGCAGCAGGCGGCACATCCAACTCAAGAAGTGCTATCCAGACCTCTGGGACGAACTACCGACCCCATGAGTGACACCAACTACATCCAGATTTCTACATCAAAAACCCAAACGCCCATCTTGTTCAACTCCAATGGCACAAAGATGGAACAGGGTGAGTGATCCAAGTTCGTCCTTATCCCCACAGTCTTTGCTGATTCTGAGTGGTTACGAGATACCGACGGGAGATCACTTCTCCCCTCGAATGAGTATCCAACCTCCCACTTTTTACCTAGCCCGAGCACCACCCGACAATGAGGGAGATCACAACCTTCGGCTCCCTCTAGGTAAGGTATTCCCCCTTTGACCCAGTCGCGACAACGTCAGGTTATTTTGCTTGCCAACAGCACGTGGGGAGGGCTAGTAGCAGTCTTTTATTCAATTTTCTTATCTTCTATTTTGTAATAGAAAAGAACAAAAAAAAAAAAAAGAGAGAAGAAGAAAAGTCAGTGGCTAGAATCCTTCTTCAATAAAAAAAAAAGAGAAAAAAAAAGAAAAAGAAAAAGAAAAGAAAAAAAAAGAAGAGAGGAAAAGTTACTTGTTGCTGAGTCTTGAAAACATATGGACTCCTGTGTAAGGGAAGGGTAGATCTTAGAATTCCGCTGTCTGTTGGTAGTCCAATACCCAGCTTTGTCGCGATTGACCAAGTATCCCCTTCTTTTAGGGCTTGACAACCCATCGAAGTCCGCCAATATAACCAGGTGCCGGAACCCATTTACCGACCCCCACTTCTCCTTTCTTTTCTCTTGTCCTAGGGCTTGACATCCCAGCTAAGTCGTTGACATTGGGCTTGGCATCCCGCTGAAAGTCGCTTCCACCCCCGGGTTCCGATGCCCACATTTCTAGAACCCACGTAGTTCTATCTGTTATCTCTACAACCCTAGAGCGAACTCGTGAGGAAGAACCAGCATAACTATGGGCAGAAGGATAGCTCTCGGATCTCTCCTCACGACCCATCTTTGTCGCCTGAGGGTCACTTCCACTGGACAAGGGAACCACATTTCCAAACTCACATGCGTGAATGTCCAACGGTTGTCTCTTGACGTGAGGTGAGACACCTTTCATTCCCTTGTAGGTCGAGATAGCACGATTGGGGCGGAACAGCTACCTTGCGCAGACCCCACCTTGAGCAACCACCTGGAAGCCCCTCTACGAAATCAACAAAACAAAACACAGGAAAGAGAGTCACCACAGAGTGTCCCAAACTCCCTCACACAACTCACCACAGATATTCACAGATGAGAGGAGGGAATGACACTCCCTCCTCACCTTTGGAAACTAATATATGAACGAGTGTGCAGGTGAACAAGTCAGTCGGACAATTCAGCCAGCTACCGCTTAGGAAGTACGGCCACCTGGACCAAAACCCGCACGAGACGAGATGTCACGCAGAAAAAGAAGGGGGCTGCCGGGTAAATCAGCTAGTTGCCGCCACCAATACCCAGCCCAGCGATGGTCGACTACTTAGTGCTACCTACGCCAGAACACTAACTATTCCATGCAGGAAGAAGGAAAGCTTGCCCATGCGCACCGCCTCGCTCCGACAGCAGGACGCCCAGACCTCAACCTGCACGAGACGAGATGTCACACGGAAAAAGAATGGGGGGGCTGCCGGGTAAATCAACCGACCGTTGCCACCAATACCCAAGGACAATCGACTCCTAAACACTAACCTCTCCTCACAAGAACAAATAAGGGCCCCACTCCTCGCTGAACTCGGACGGTTGCACACCACGACAAGGATCAGCGCCAAGCGAAATATCATGTGGGAGAAGGAAGGGCCGCCGGACGAACCATCCGGCCCGCCGCTGGTAATCCGACAAGAAGACCTGGCAGCCGACTCCCCCAAACCCATACTTAGACGTATGGATCGGGTGGCCAGCCGGCCCGCCGCCGGTAATCCAGTAAGAACACCTGGTAGCCAGCTCCCTGAAACCCATACTTAGACGTATGGATTGGGTGGCCAATCGGCCTGTCGTCGGCAATCCGGCAAAAAGACCCAACAACCAACTCCCTGAAACCCATACTTAGACATATGGATCGAGTGACCAGCCGGCCCACCACCGGCAATCCGGTAAGAAGACCCGGCAACCGGCTCCCCAAAACCCATACTTAGACGTATGGATTGGGTAACCAGCTGGCCCGCCACTGGCAATCCGGTAAGAAGACCTGGCAACCGGCTCCCCGAAAACCATACTTAGACATATGGATCGGGTAGCTAGCCGGCCTGCCACCGGTGATCCGGTAAGAAAACCTGGTAGTCGGCTCCCAGATTGCCACTGTGGTACGAGCAACTTCTTCGTATCGTCACCCCCCATCCCACTCGCTAATCCACACAAATTCTTGAGGGGACAGTTATACACAAAATGTCGTTAAAGTTGAGCTAATATTATTTATGATTCAAAGTACAAGCAGATACACAAAGCTATTCCTCGTCAGAAGTCCTCTGGGAGTCGAACCTCTGGGGCTCGAACCTTCGGGGGTCAAACGCCTAACATTCCTGCCTTCGCTGCTACCGTGCTGCTTCCCGACACTCCATCCGCTCCAACAAGCAGATCAACCGGTCCTCGCGGCTAATTAGCAGATGAGAACTTCATCTCGAGCGTTGAGATGCTCCACAGCCGTACGCAAACAGTCGACAAGATCCGGGTCTGAAGAAGACCTGCCGAAAGAAGCAGAAGCAGTGGGCCAGCACCCGGTCAACTGCCTACTGGACGATGAGTTGGTCCACTTCAAGGCGAGCCTCTCGTACCGGCCCAGATCGACCGACATAATGGGTCGGGTCTGGAGCGGGACCTTTTGCCGGCCCCCGGTTGAAATGCAAAGGAAGTTGGCCAGTTCCACCATTGCCTCCCCAAACAACAACAGGTTGGGAGGCCACTGGCCCGGGATGATCATGCCGCGCATTAGGCACCGAACCACCGCCACCCAGTTCACCTGATAACCCGTTATCACCGCGAAAGTTGCGAGATAGGTTGCCACACTAATCTCGTCCCAGTGTCCTCCCTTCAAGAGGATCGTGTTGTTAAGGACGAAGAAAACGAGGTGGGCAACGGGGTTTAGGTCCCAAGCCTTGACGACCCGTTGATTGAAGTCAGCTTCCGTGGAAACTATCGCGTTGATGTCACTGATGCTCCAGGGAAGGCTCAGCAGGGGAGAGAAGATGTCCAGGCTGGTGAAGCGGAGGCCCAACACCTCAAATAGTAGCCCGTTGGAGAACTCCACTGGCCCAGACTAAAGGCCCAGGATGAGTTGTGACTCCACCTCCGATAGACGGTGCATCGTCATCTTACGGTGCACCTGATGCCGTGAACTCTGGAGAGGGGCCTCTACCAACGCCCCGCCTTCTACTCCGCCCACTGGTAGACGAGAACTGAAGGCACTGAAGTCTCGCCGCTGTTCCGACAGCCACCACCGGGACATAGCCTCAGGCAAAGAGGTATCACAACCATGGTCGGTAAGTTCGAAGAAGACAGACAGACGGGCAGATTCGGCCCGATCAGGACACACAAGCTCCCTTGCTGGCAGGTTCTTCAACATTGACGGTAAAAGATTGAACCATCGTTGCACAGCCCTAGAAGCTGGATGTCGGACATGCCCCATGATATTCTTTGTGCGAGGCATAATGGTGATGAAAGGCTGATGAAAGATGGAAGAAAATTGAGGGGAAAAGCTCAAGCAAAGAGTGAAATCGAGAGGAGGAGATGAAGAAATCTCAAATGCCCTCACCCTTTATTTATAGAAAATTTGGCACCTGAATTCCGGCTAACCCAAGGCAGCAACTAGTTCAAAAATCGGTTGCACAAAAATCGAGAAAGCCGAAACGATTCTTGACAAATTTGAAAAGGTACGGTCATGGCACGGGAATCGAGAAAGTTGCATGGAAATCGAACAAGATGAACGAAAATCAAGAAAGCTGTAGCAAACACGTGAAACATTCACATCACCACTCGGATTCCGGCTAACCCAAGGCGGCAACCGATTCAAAAACTGGTTGCACAAAAATTGAGAAAGCTAAAATGATTCCTAACAACTTTGAAAAGGTACGGTCATGGCACGGGAATCGAGAAAGTTGCACGGAAACCAAAAAAAATGAACGAAAATCAAGAAAGCTACAACAAACACATGAAACATTCACATCACCACCTGGATTCCGGCTAACCCAAGGCGGCAATCGGTTCAAAAACTGGTTGCACAAAAATTGAGAAAGCTGAAACGATTCCTAACAACTTTGAAAAGGTACGGTCATGGCTTGGGAACTGAGAAAGTTGCATGGAAATAGAAAAAGAAGAACGAAAATCAAGAAAGCTACAACAAGCACGTGAAACATTCACATCACCAATCGGTTGCCGACTCCCGCAAGGTGGCAACCACGCAACTAGCCCGCTGGAAAAGTGAAATCACAAAGGTACGATGTGACGATTCACTGCATCAACCGCAGCCTTTGGAAAAGCAAGCACGTGAAGCGTCCACGTCACCAACCAGTTGCCGACTCCTGCAAGGCGGCAGCCACATAACCAGTCGGTCGGAATGTAACATCGCAAAAATATGATGTGACTATTCACTACATCGACAGCTTTCAAAAAAGAAACACGTGAAGCTTTCACATCACATCCCGGTCGCCGGCTCCCACGAGATGGTTGCCATGTAACTAGCCGGCTAAGAGCTAAGACGTGGGGGAAGTACAATGCGACGCCGACACAGCCTTCAGACACAGTACGCAAATGCTTTCCACCTCGTCACCCGGTTGCTGGCACCCACAAGGTGGCTGCCATACAACCAGCCGGCTAATTCATGGCATCCCTCGGTCAAGTGACCGAGAGTGTAAGTCTGACTCCATTCCATAACCAGGGATAGATGATTCACAAAGTGTGAAATCTCACATGGCTTACCACTCATGCATGGGGGGTCGCTCAACCCAAGGATGTCAGTTTCCTTCCCCCGAGGTCATACAACCTTGCCTAGGGAGGGGCATTCTGTTGACCCCCATGCTTGAACAAAAGGATCAGGGGACCAGCCGGCCGGCTATCGGCAATCCGGCACAAATAGCTGGTGACCGGCTCCCTAAAAACCCATCTTTGCGCAGATGGTTCGAGGAATTAGCCGACCGGCCGCCGACCACGAATAGCCAGCAACCGGCTCCCCGAAAACCCATCTTTGCGCAGATGGTTCGAGGAACGAGCCGGCCTGCCGCCGGCAAGCCGGTACAAATAGCCGGCAGCCGGCTCCCCAAAAAACCCATCTGAACCAACATACTCCCCTTTCGTGAAGTAGCCAGATAGAACTAACCGGCACCCGACTGCCATGTAGTGGCTGCCAGGTAACTACCCGAAAAGGCAAGCCGAATCAATTAGGAGATACGATGGGATTTAATTACTTAAATCTCACAAATCAATCAATTACGTGGATCGCGTAACCGAACCGAGACATGTGCCACCTTCCATCTTTGGGTCCCCCCAAAGAAGGAAGGTGACCCCTTATAAAAGAAGGGCTCCCCCCTCCCAAAGACACAAGCTTCCACCTCTTGGAGAAACCATCGTATGGACGCGAGAGATGCTCGGCATGCTTTCGGCCCTTGGAGAAAATGCTGGCTGAAGGTTCTAAAGGAGGAGAGACGCTCGGAGCCTCGACGCCTTCTCGCCGCACTGGAGTGAGAGCTTCCAATCCCCGCCGACGACTCCCTACAGGTAAGTCCCTTTGTCCTCGTCGTTTTACGTATGCTTTCACGATGTCTTTGTCGAGCCCCGACCATGTAACACCTTCCCCATGCAAGGGAAAGGTTGGAGGATGGACCCAGGTATCATTCTTTCGAAAATACCTCTGAAGGTACCGGTGGCCGTCCTCCCGGCCAGGTGAATCCGCCCCTCACGGTTGATTTCGGTTCAGCTGCGACCCTCCCATCGGGTCCTTTTACATGGAAGCTTTGAGTTTCCCGGCAGGTCTTCCTGGGAAATGTAAGTCTACATTCCCGATGCCCCGGAAAAATTTCCAGGATGACGCTTCCGGCATGCATCCTTGTCGGCAGCGGCCGTTCGAGTGTACGAAGAAGTACAACCCGATGGTTCCCCTTTCCCGGGAAATGTAAGTTTACATTCCCGATGCCCCGGAAAGATTTCCGGGAAGATGCCTCCAACATGCATCCTTACCGGCGGTGACCGTCCGGGTGTACAAGAGGCACAACCTGGCGGTTCCCATTTCTCGAAAAATGTAAGTCTACATTCCCGATGCCCTGGACAGATTTTCAGGATGACGCCTCCGGCATGCAACCTTGCCGGCGGCGGCTGTCTGGGTGTACGAGAGGCACAACGCGGCGGTTCCCACTTCTCGAAAAATGTAAGTCTACATTCCCGATGCCCTAGAAAGATTTCCAGGATGATGCCCCTGGTATGCATCCTTGCCGGCGGTGGCCGATCAGGTGTACGAAGAAGTACAACCTGGCGGTTCCCGTTTCCCAGGAAGTGTAAGTCTACATTCCCGATGCCCTGAAAAAATTTCCGAGATGATGCCTCCAGCATGCATCCTTGCCGGCGGCGGCCATTCGGGTGTACGAAGAAGTACAACCTGGCAGTTCCCATTTCCTGGGAAATGTAAGTCTACATTCCCAATGCCCCGGAAAGATTTTCGGGATGACGCCTCCGGCATGCATCCTTACCGACGGTGGCTGTCCGGGTGTACAAGAGGCACAACCCGGTGATTCCCATTTCTCGGAAAATGTAAGTCTACATTGCCGATGCCCCGGAGAGATTTCCAGGATGACGCCTCTGACATGCACCCTTGCCGGCGGCGGCCATCCAGGCGTACGAGAGGCACAACCCGGCGATTCCCATTTCCTGGAAAATGTAAGTCTACATTCCCGATGCCTTGGAAAGATTTTCAAGATGACACCCCTAGCATGCATCCTTGCCAGCGGTGGCCGATCAGGTGTACGAAGAAGTACAACCTGGCGGTTCCCGTTTCCCAGGAAGTGTAAGTCTACATTCGTGATTCCCCGAAAAGATTTCTAGGATGACGCCTTCGGCATGTATCCTTGCCGACGGTGGCTGATCGGGCGTACGAAGAAATATGACTTGGCAGTTCCCGTCACCCAGGAAGCAAGGTCCTCTCCAAAACCCCATTGGCATAGATGGTTCAAGGAACCAGCCGGCCTGCCGTTGGTGAGCCGGCACAAACAACTGGTAGCCAGCTCCTCGAAAGCCCATCTTTGGGCAGATGGTTCGGGGAACCAACCGGCCTGTCGCCGACAAACTGGCACAAACGGCCGGTAGCCGGCTCCCCGAATACCCATTTTTGGGTAAATGGTTCAGGGAACCAGCCGGCCTTCCATCGGCAAGCCGGCACAAACGGTCGGTAGCCGGCTCCCTGAAAACCCATCTTTGGGCAGATGGTTTTGGGAACCAGTCGGCCTTCCACCAGCAAGCCAGTACAAAAAAAACCGACAACCGGCTCCCCGAAAACTCACCTTTGCGCAGATGATTCGGGGAACCAGCCGGCTTACCACTGGCAAATCGGTGTAAAAAATCGGCAGCCATCCCCGTTTTCCAGGAAATGTAAGTCTACATTCTTGATGCCCCGGAAAGATTTCCGAGATGACGTCTCCGGCATGCATCCTTGCCGGCGGCGGCCGTTCGGGTATACAAACGTACGACCCGACAGTTCCTGATTTTCGGAGAAGTAAAGATGCCCTACCGAGATAAGGCCACTGGCATGTATCTGTACCGGCCCTGGCCAAGTGGTAACGTAAGTTCTCATCTCCAGTCGAGTAAAAAGGGTGGGAGGGGATATGATGCGAGGTCTGTAAGGGTGACCTTCGTGTCTTTCTCTCCCCCATTCACCACTAGATCTGACACGAAACCCCATAGTGTTCAATCTTCGTTTGTTTTACCGAAAGGGATAAAGTTATCCCTTCTGACACCCTGGAAAGTTTTCAGGTGGAAACCCGCGGGCTTCTGAGTGACAACCGGATGAAAGAGAGGGTACACTGACCAACGGAAGGGAACAATAGGTTGTTCGATATCATCAACTGACAACCGCTATAGCAACCCGGCTTGTGTCGGTATCCGGCATTTCTGCCGCGATGTGAATACCCTCTCTGTATCATTCCCTCGCACTTTACCATAGGATATACTCATATACATGCAGACATTCTTGTGTGCAGGATCCACAGGAGACATTTCTTGGAAAAGGATAATTGGCATTATGAATAACTCTCTTAGATTACAGATAAGAAAAAAAAAAGTGCAAGGTACGAGAGGTCAGTCAACGTCACTGTCCCTCCGGCGCCCGACCTTCCAACGCTTGGCCCTTCGGCACTCCCACTCAACCTCCCGAGCCTCCATCTTCTCCAACAGCCGAACCAGCTAGTCCTCGTGATTCATCACCTGCAAAAGAACGTCATCTCGAGTGCTCAACCGGTCCAATGCCATGCGTAGGCATTCGCCCATGGAGCTTAGTAGGGTCTCTGTGGACAACATACCGGCAGCCGTGCTCTAGCCAGGAGCTTCGCCTGGGAAAGGTGAGGCGGCGGTAAAGGTAGTCAGCCGATGTCCGGTCAAAGGCCCAGTAGAAGTCCCGGTAGATGAGCTGGCTCGTTTAGAAGTGAGCCTCTCGTAATCACTGAGATTAGTCACCGTGATGGGCTGGGTCGGGAGCATCGCCTTCTACCAACCGTCGGTCAAAACGTGCAGGAAGCCTACCAACTTGACCATGGCCTCGCCAAATAGCAGTTGGCTAGGAGGCCTTCGCCCCGCGTAGATCATGCTCCGCATTTGTCGCCGGACCACCGCCACCCAGTTCACCTGGCAACTGGTTACCACCGCGAAAGTCACGAGGTAAGTCGCCACACTCACCTCGTCCCAATGCCCTCCTTTCGGCAAGATGGTATTGTTCAAAATAAACAAGACAAGGTGGGCGACCGGGTTCAGATCATGCGTCTTGACCACCCGTTGGTCCGACCCGGCGTCCGTCGCAACTGTCGCGTTGATGTCGCTAATACTCCAAAGGAGGCTCGACAGAGGGGCGAAGACGTCCAACCCAGTGGAGTGGAGACCGAGCACCTCGAACAAGAGTGCATTGGAAAGTGTGTCCGGCCCTACCCAAAAGCCGAGAACGAGTTGCGACTCGACCTTGGATAGGTTGGAGTACATCTCGGCGACCAGGCCGGGGACGGTCTCCACCCAACAGAAATCACAGACGAACCGAAGCAGCCCCTACATGGCGAACAACCACTCCACATCCAGCAACCGATCGAAGTCAGCCAGCCTGCCACACAAAACATTTCTTCCCCCCAAGTGATCATCCACGAGGAGAACAAACTCCTGATTGGCGTCAGGAGGCGAGACACCCTCGGCCACCACCTTAGCGTAACCGGTGGCCATGTAATGCCATGGAAGGGCCAGGCGGACAGACTCTGCATGTGACCTCGCGTCATCGGGCATCGCCAGCAGCATATCAGAAGATTCCGGGAGGGGCCATTGCCTCCCGACCAACATCTTGCAGCACGTCCTCTGTCGCGAGCCCTCACAGGGAGCCTTCGCCGACCCCTCGCCTTCCGCACCCTCCTTCGGAAGACAAGAACCAGATGCGTCGGGGTCCCCGCGCCGCTCCGACAACCACCATCGAGAGAGAGTGTCAACAGAGGTCGAGTCACACCCCCTGTCCATAAGCAGGTAAGACACCTGCAAACGAACGATCTCCGCATGGTCAGGACAGGCGAGTTCCTCTGCCAATAGATCCCTAAGTGTCGTGGGGAGGGTCTCGAGCCACTGCTGCACTGGGTCCAAAGAGGCAGCGACCGTCCGCTGGACATGTCCCGTAACGTTTTTTGTCCTAGGCATCGGAAGAGGAAGACGGGGCAGGAAGAACGCGAAATGGGGAGGAAGGCGGAAAAGCGGACGAGATCGGGGAAACAAGGAAGAAGACGAATGGGTTGACAGTGAAATCGGGAAGAAAGAAGCAAAGATATCGCGCCGCTGAGGAAAAAAATGAAACAAGGAAAAACCCTAGCTAGAGCTACAAGTCGCGTAAAGAGATGGAAAATGTGGGTGCCCTCGCATCCCTTTTATAGGAAAAAATTGAGGGGATGTGACGTGAAAAGCGCCCGCATGCAACTACTTGGCAAGTCGGCACCAACAAGGTGGCTACCGGTTGAGCAACCATCCGAACCGAAAATGGAGGGGAGGTGATGTGACGACTGCATGCGCTAACAACCACGCAGATTTCAGACTGCAAATGTGACACATGCCTGCACGAGGTTAATACCCACTGGTTAATAGCCAGGAGAACTTTCCAGCTCATCACCCGGCCTGCTAGTACACCGGTAAGTCCATTCCCTTTTATGACATCTCCCAGGTAGGTAACCAGGAGTGTAAGCCCAACTCCCTGTAAGGCATCTTCTGGTTAGGCGACCAGAAGTGTAAGTCCACACCACTATGGCAGCTCTCAATTAAGATATCGAGAGTATAAGTCTAGTCATCACAGTTCAGAGTGCATCCTCTTTCAACTTCTCAAGACTTCTCTTGACGCACCTTCCAAGGAAGTCTATCTCACTTGTAATGAGCGAGGGGTGTTCATAAAGTGTGAAGCCTCGCGTTATCTATCACCTAAGCATGGAGGGTCATTCAACCCTAAGACATCAGTTTCCTTCCACTAAGGTCATACAACCTCGCCTAGGGAGGGGCATTCTATTGACCCCCATACTTAACATCGATCAGGCACCTGGGTAAATCAACCGGCCACCCACCAACCACCCACCAGCCCGCTAGTTCCCCCAAAATCCTCCCTAGTGAAGTTTCACTTCACTGGTGTTGAAACCCATGTTCAACACCTATCGGGTGGCCAGGTAAATCAGCTGGCCACCAACTGGTACACTAGTCAAATACCCCAGTGGTCGATCCCGAACTCTTCCACTAACATGTAGGTACACTCGTCAACACGCCCACAAATGTCAATGGAGAGAAAATGGCCAACCATACGGAACTTCGGCTAATACAAGGCATGCATGGGCGGAGTTCGACTTCCAAGGTAGAGTACAAGGCCTCCAGATCATGAACCGGTGCACAATGCTGGCTCTCTATCACGGCCTAACTCCCCCAAACCCCCAATTACATTCCTAACGCACGTCGATCTCCCTTACTCGGCTGCCGGCCAACCTATCATGGTTGCTAGGTAAACACCTGGGTAAATAATTCAAATCTATTGGAAAGATATGGCAAGATTTAATTACATAAATCCCGCAATCAATCAATCACACAAATCACAAGATTAAACCGAAACGTATGCGGAGTTTCCATCCCGGGATCACCCAAAACAGAAGGTAATTCCCTATATAAAGGGCCCTTTGTTCCATGCAAAAGGACCTTTTTCTGAAGTTCTAAAGGAGAGGCTTTTTCCGACGGTCTGAGAAGCTTTTCCCAACGTTCCGAAGCGTGATTTCGAAGGAGAGTTGCTGGGAGCACCGAGGTCCTCTTACCGCACCAGAGCAAGGACTTCCGACCATCCTCAGCGTCTCCTTGTAGGTAAGCTCCCTCTCTCCCTTATCGTCATGCTTCGAACTTAGCCTCTTTCTTCAGACCCTAACTGTACTGGACCTTCCCCACACAAAGGGGAAGGTCAGAGAACATGCCCAGGTATCATTCCTTTGGATACGCTTACGAAGGTACCAGCCACCTCCTTCCCTACTAGGTCAATCCACCTGGTACAGTCGAGATCAGTTCAGTCACGATTCCTTCGTCAAGTTTTTGTATATGGAAACCCATGTTTTCTTACATGTTTTTACGGGCATATCGTCAGGTTTTCTTTGTCCCTTTTCTTTGAAACGCTTGGCCACCGTCAGATGTGTCGTCTCTGCTTACAGACAACCATCTCCTCGATGGTGTCCACCTCTCTTGTCTTTCAGGACTGGGTGCAGAAATCTCTGCACCCGGAAGTGGAGGCGGCATACCGGGTGAACATCCGATCCCATACCCGGATGTCCGGTTGGCAAACAAGTAGACCCACCAGACCTCTAGTTCTTCGGCCAAAGGTTCGTAGCAGTGGCTACCATGTCTATGTTCACGTTTCTACTTATTTCCCACTTATCTCACCGAGAGAAGCAAAGCTGCTCTCTCAATGCCCCGGAAAGGCTTTCGGGATGAGGCCGTCGGCACGAATCCTTGTCGACGCCGACCATTCGGGTGTATGAGCATGTACACCCTGGCGATTCCCCTTTACCGAGAGAAGAAAAGCTGCTCTCCCGATGTCCTAGAAAGGCTTCTGGGATGAGGTCGTCAGCATGCATCCTTGCCGACGCCGACCATCCGAGTGTATAAGCATGTACACCCCGACGGTTCCCCTTTACTAGGAGAAGCAAAGCTGCTCTCTCGAGGCCCTAGAAAGGCTTTCAAGATGAGGCCATCGACAAACATCCTTGTCGACATCGGCTATTCAAGTGCATGAGTATGTACACCCCGATGGTTCCCCTTTACTGGGAGAAGCAAAGCTGCTCTCTTGATGCCCCAGAAAGGCTTCCGAGATGAGGCCGTCGCCATGCACCCTTGCTGACGTCAGCCATCTAGGTGTATGAGTATGTACACTCAGATGGTTCCTCTTTACCGGGAGGAGCAAAGTCGCCCTCCCGATGCCTCGAAAAGGCTTCCGGGATGAGGCTGTCGGCATGCATCCTTGTCGACACCGGCCATCCGGGTGTATGAGTATGTACACTCGGATGGTTCCTCTTTACCGAGAGGAGTAAAGCTGCCCTCTTGATGCCCTGGAAAGTCTTCCAAGATGAGGCCATGTTTGGCTGGGCTAATTGTCGTCGTTTTCTGTTTTTAGAGCCGGAGAGAGGCCAGGATTACCTGGGCTGTCTAGGGGTGCCTAACACCTTCCCCAATAGTACCTTGAGTCCCGTATCCAGTTCTCTCATTTTTTGCATAGTTTTACATGGTTTTATACCAATTCTGTGGTTTTTATCATTTTGATGGTGGAAGGACACTTCCCCATTCGGTTTTCCTTGTTTTCTACCCAAA
>JAMKPZ010004458.1:0-21441 GCA_024699675.1 Amphibolis antarctica
GATTTACAATTCTTTTTCCCTAATCAAAGTCACCTGCGATTCATCATCTCCCTAGAGTCCCCTCGTCTTTCTCTTGATCTTTTTAAAGTTATCGAATGGAATATGAAATGACGTCAATTAGTATTGGATCGGGTGTGCTTTCATGTTATTAAAAGTTGATTTATTAAGTGCATTGATTATACTTTCATTTAACATGAATGAATATTTATTGGGGGGAAAATGTTTGCAACATTTATTGGGAAAAAAGTTAGACCGACAAACTATTAATTACATTAAGTACAAAGTAAAATATGTTTAATCTGAAATGTTACCTTTAATTATCAACTACTCTGTAAAGAACAGACAGATGTAAAAATAAATAGATAATTACAGATTTAAGTTAACATTTACAGAGTGGTTGATGATTACAGAGTGGTTGATGAATACAGAGTGGTTGATAATTAAAAACCACTCTGTAAAGTTAATTAGCAATAGACTAAGATTATTATCAACTACTTTGTAAAGTTATCAACGTACTTTGAAATTTAAAGTTAATTATCTTAGTCTGTTGGTAATTTAAAAGTCATAATATATACACCTTTATAGAGTGGTTGATAATTAGTGGTTGATAACTTTAATTAAATATTGCAACATTAACTTTATAGAGTGATTGATAATTTCAAGGTCCACTCCTTTATTGTTGCACTTTTAATTAAAGAATGAACCATTTTTGAATTGTTAAAAGCTATTGGATGATAAACAGCAAGTATAATGGCTCAAATAGGACTATTTTAAAATGCAAGGGCTTGATGACTTAGAGTTCAATATTAGAATGGAAGGGTCGGTTAGCCATCCCAATGGAGAAGGAGAAGGAAGTGCAAGTCCACACCATGTTATGAAATTTTCTTCGAAAGATGATGCATAAAATTTTTATAATGCATATGCAATGAAGAAAGGTTTTGCTATTACAAAAAGTTGGTTCAGAAAATCATAAGCTAGTGGAGAATTAATAGCACATAATTTTGTTTGTTATAAAGATGGACATAAGGACATGAATGACAAATGTTGCTCGGGAAGTGATGTGGGCAAACAACGAGACATACAGGAGGGTTGTGCTGCAAGGTTTTATGTAGTGTGCAATGAATTAAATGTGTGGATTGTTGAGAAATTTGTCAAGGAGCATAATCATGTTCTTGCATCACCTACAAAATGGAAGATGTTAAGATCTCATAAAGAGATATCATCTGTATCAAAAGGGTTATTGAATACCCTTTCAGAATGTGACATTCAACCTTCCAAAGCGGCAAATGTTCTTTCAAATATGTCACAGCAAAATATTAGTTCTGATCAAGCTATTCACCTTAATAGGACTAGGCAAAAGAATAATATGGGCAATGAATGTATGACGGTAGTATAGTATTTTTAGTAACAAAGTCATAAGGATTCAAATTATTTCTTCAGTTCGAATGTTCGAATCAGGTTAAGTGTTTTAAATATTTAAGTTAATGCTAAATTAATTAGCGCTCGAATGTTCGAATCAGGTTAAGTGTTTTAAATATTTAAGTTAATGCTAAATTAATTAGCACTCGAATGTTCGATTCAGGTTAAGTGTTTTAAGGATATCTCTTTGAAACTATTATGTTTTGATGATAAATGTTTAATTAATGTTTAATCACGATGTGAACTTAAAATTTCATGTGACATTCTATCATGATTTTTCATTGAGAGAATCAGCGTTTTGTATTAAAAGATCGGATGATTGTATTAAAAGACAGGCGTCTTAATTTTCAAATCTCTTTTAAATATATGACATAAATGACTTATTTGAAAATCATAAATACCTTATTTTACTTAAATATATGACATAATATTTAATAAAAATCTCTTTTAAATCAATATTTAGTGATCAAAAATCAAAACCACCTAAGTATTTTGATTGACGGTACTTCCACCTAATTGTAAGGTATGTCCACGGAACTACCGTTTATAGATGGGTCCATAAATAGTAGTTCTATGCGTTACTTCTTTATTTTAACGGTACTTTCATAAAATCCTTGAGAAATGCAGAAGTTAAATAGTTCTCCTAGAATAGTGCATATTGTAATTGAAATTAAACACAACACACGAAAAATAATCGATCGAAAAGAAAGTGTTTTTAAATATTTAATCAAAATATTTTTTAATTAAAATTAAATTATTTTTAAAAAAATCCACGCTAAATTATTTTAATTAAACACTACATAATTAAAATCGAATTATTTTAAAAAAATTCACCCTAAATTATTTTAATTAAATACTTCGTAATTAAAATCAAATTATTTTAAAAAAAATCCACAAAATTTTTTCAAATTTAATCACCATATTCGTAATTAATGTATAATTAATTAATTTTCATAAGTTAATTAATAAAAAAATTTAAAATATACTCACGTGAGTGAATTTTTAAAGTTACGGAAGAGAGAATGTATAAGTTTTTTTAGGTAAAAAAAAATATTTTTAAATTTCAATTATACAAAAAAAATAACTTCTAAGTTACGAATTTCAACTATTATCACACTATTAAAATTAATTTTGTTAAACACCTACAGAAACTCGTACCCTATATTAAAAAACTCACGTTATTTAATTTTACATTTTAAACGAACACGTATCTCTCTCTCTTCCATGACCACTGCAGCTTCTTATTTACAGAAGAGAACTACCACAGCTGGAGCGGAGCAAAGAGACATGGCTGTGGATCTGATGGGACGCGCCGGCGCCGAGATTGAAGAGATGGTGTCCATCCGAGAGGCCGCAGCGGCTGGGCTGAGGAGCATGGAGCATCTCATCCTCCGGCTCCACCATCACCATCTTCCTCGGCAGCAGAGGCAGCTGGACTGCAGGGAGATCACCGACTTCACGGTGACCAACTTCAAGAAGGTCATCTCCATCCTAGACAGAACTGGCCACGCCCGCTTCAGACGTGGTCCTTCTTCCTTCTCCTCCTCCTTGTCGTCGTCGTCGTCGTCGTCCTCCTCCTCATCCACCTCTTCGGCTGGTAATAATCATCCCCACTCCGCCCCACCACCACCTTCTCCTCCTCTGCCTCTTACGCCCCAGCTGTCATGCCCTGACACTAGACTTCACCAAGCACCGCAACCAAGAGATCTCCAAGAACAGCTCTGGCAAGAACGACAGCAGCCCCATGGGTGTCACCCAGCCCTTGTCGTCCGCGAACTCGTCGTTCTTGTCCTCCATCACCAGTGATCCCAGTGTGTCCAACGGGAAGCTGAGGCCTGCCCTTTTGCTCCCTCCCCTTACCGCCGTTTCCGCCGGGAAGCCGCCTTTGTGTTCGTCTTTTAAGAAACGGTGCCTGGGACAACATGGCCACGCTCACTCCGACGTTGCCCCGGGCAGGCGCTGCCACTGCTCCAAGATAAGGTGAGTACCAGTACTTCCAACCAAAAAGAGATCGAACACAAGCTAGCCGATGGCATCCATTATATAAGTTGGCTTGCTGATCGTGTATGTGATATATGCCCGAGATCGATGCAGGAAGAACCGAGTCAAGAGGGCGATCCGTGTGCCGGCGATAAGCTCGAAAGTAGCCGACATCCCGCCGGACGAGTACTCGTGGAGGAAGTACGGCCAGAAGCCCATCAAGGGTTCTCCGTATCCGAGGTCAGAATTACAGTATTCACCTAGAAAACCTCTTGATGATTTTTCATATGCTCATCGTTTGTCTGATTGATTGATTTTGTGGTGACAGGGGTTACTACAAGTGCAGCAGTCTCGGAGGGTGTCCGGCGAGGAAGCACGTGCAGAGAGCGCCGGATGATCCGTCCATGCTCATTGTCACGTACGAAGGAGAGCACCGTCACGGCGCCGACGGCAGGCGTGGCGTTTGAGTCGTCCGGCTTGAGAAACGAAACAGAGAAATAGAAGGATGGATTCGGGAAGGCGAAAGCGAGAGAAAAGGACTTCCGAATTGCTTGATTGGGCTGAAAAATTAAAAGAAATTGAAATAGAAGGAAGAGTTCTTGATTATTTACCTTGTCAACTTTATTGCTGTCGATATATTTTACTTATTCGATCAAAAATGTTGTCATGGTCATTAAATTGACATTTATAAGGTTTCGTTTTTTATTATTTCTAATTTTATTTTATAATGATATATATATTTTTTGATTTACTTTTTTAATTATCAAAATTATTTTTTTCTTTCTTTCTATCTTACAATTATTTACTTAAAAATTATTTTTTTCACTTTCAAAAATTAAGAATAAGAAAAAACTCCATGATGCAGACCTTGGAAAAACATAATGTAGTGTGGGATCCATCTCTTTCTTATATTAAGATAATTTTAGAAATTCTGAATTAAAAATATAAAATTTAATAAAATAGTTTTAAATTTCCAAGATATCATTTTTAATTTTATTTGTTTACTAAATTTTAATTTATGTTATTATAAATTATTGAAGTTGATGAATAATGTTGATAAATAATATTACGTTATATAGTATATATGATTGATATTATAAAAGTTAAGTTATAAAATTTTTAAACAAATGTAACTTTAACTTTAATTAATAGTAATTTTAATCAAATTCAATTATTAGTTAAAACTAAAATTAAAATTGAAACAATAAATAAATAAAATTTGAGTGATACTAGATACATTTCCTAATTCTATTTGTTTATATGTTTATTATTATATATTTTTGTTTTTTACTGTATACCATAATATTCTACAATGATATTTATTAAATAATTATAATATTTTATATTAAAAAAATATATAAAATTACTTATATCATAAATTTTATAATTTTTAAAAAAATATCAAATTTTACCGATTAAACAAATATATCGTAAGTTTCGTCGGTCTTCCACTTTCGCGTATTTCTTTTTTTAAAAATCAAAACACAGTGAAAAGACAAGACTAAAGGTTGATTAGGAAGCGTCAACGTCAATGGGATGGTGGGACCCGTCCTGGTGGTTGGTGGGGCCCATAGACCACTTCCAGGTCAAACGACATGAGGCATTCGTCGAGTCAAACTAACAATAATTGTAACGGTCAGGGAAATAATAATATTCGTAATAACAGCCAACCACCGCTTTATTATGCTGTAATAATTCATTATTATGCTTCTTGTTAATAAATTGAGATTGTAGTGTAGGCTTCACCCAAGGCTCATCCTCAGCCGTCGGATCTTTCCCAAACGGACGAGCGATCGGACTTTGCTTGCACTGCGGTGGTTGAGGCCGACGAGGGGGCGGTTTGGACCAGGGCAGTGGTTGCCCGCCTTAAATGGAGTCGTTGTCTTGTTGGGGGAGCCAGCGGTACCGATTAAGACTGTATTTCTTTTATTTAATTACTTCAACCCTTCGATACAGAAATTTCATGGTTAAAAGTTGATGGTTTGAGCGTTGAAATTTTAAAGTTTATCAATAACTATAATCATTTTATTCTTAGGTTTAGTTTGATTTTAATTTTTCTTATTTTTAAAATCACTTCTAATGTTATTGTTAGTATATAGATTTTAACTTATAAACTTTTATCACCTAAATTACTATATAATTATTATACAATTTTAACTATGTTTATAAAACTAATTCTAATTTTAGCTTTATTTCATTCCTGAAGCTAAAAAAAAGTTATTAACAAACACACACTACTTTAGGGGGGGTTTGTGTCCGTTGAAAATTAATGAAAAAGAAAATTTAAATTTTTTTTTATTAATTTTAAAATTTTAAAATTAAAATATTAAAAAAATATAATAATTTAATAAAGTGCACAAATGGTCTTAAAAAAAATTTCATCTCAAAATTTTTAAAATTTTAATAATAATATTTTTTTCAAATTTTCCTTTTATTAATTTTTAAAAGACACAAATCCTCAATTAATACAGGAACTTACTCTTCCTGTAGCTTCAACTAGCTCTTGTTACTCTAGTTGAAGTAGCCAATAATTTTTCTTAATTTAACGTTTTTCCTTTCTTCTTAGGGATTTTATTCGACACTTCTCACAATCTTTTACTTAAAACTTTTAAATACTCTCTTTGTTTTTCTCTGATCTTTCGTGGTTCTAAAATTGTGTCATTTTTCTATTTAATCCAACCTTAACATTTCAAAAAAAAGAAGGTGAAATGTTAAGGTAAGTTAATCTTACAACTGGTCTTACGACTTAGTGTTATTTTTTTTAGTATCTAAAAACTTTTACTTTTGATTTTTTCAATTTTGTTTCAAAATCAATTAACAATGAGTGAAATATTTTTTATAATTTAAAATTAATTAAAATATCATGTTAAAATTTTATCTTAAAATTAATTGACAATTATTGAAAGAATTCTTTATATTTTAAACCTATTTTTATTCCCTATATTTATTAATAAGAGAGTATTCTAATAGATGTATCATTTTTGCTTTTCTTTGGTCAATGTGTTTCGCTTGCAATCACTTTATTTTTCGTAATTCTCTTTAAAATATCAACTCAATATCCACTTACCATTTTTCATTGACTTCTATTTTATTAAAAATTCTAACCAGTACGATTCTATTATTGACATTTCGCACTTTATAAACCCACAAATTCTACCCTTCTAACCAAATGACACCTGATCAAGGGCCAATTATCGTTGCATTTATTGTAAAATATTTTTATTTTTATTCTATTTTTTCATGTTAATTTATCTACTTTTTTTCATGTGTGAAAACAGTTTTTCCATAAAAAAAGTGAAATGGAAAGCTATTCTATTATTGAAAATTTATTTTTTATTATTTATTAGAAATTCGTCAAAATTGTGAAAAAAGTTTTTCCATAAAAAAGTGAAATGGAAAGCTATTCCATTATTGAAAAATTATTTATTATTATTGATTACAAATTCGTCAAAATTGATAAATAGTCGTTTTACCATTTTTTCCTGTTTATAATATTTATCATTTATTTTTTGTGTGCGTGTTATAATGTTTTTACCGAAAGAATTCACAACTCTGGCTCCTTTTAACACCACCCATAAATCACTCAAATTGATCGATCTAAACAAAATTTATTGATGAACAGTAAAATTAATTTCCAAGGAATGATAATGTTTATGGTCATTATAACTTCAAAAATATGAATACATGAGCGCTAACAGCGTTCACACCATCGATCTCTTTCATGTATGCATGGTCCTCACTATTTATCTAGGAGATATCTACGGTCGCAAGCTAATCGCCAATAATTGATTGTCGAAAGAAGTATACAATGACTTTTATTAAACAATAATAACAATGGCAATATATACCATGTTGAGCACTAAGTGACGACGACGTCGAAAGCCCAGCGAGCCCATTGCGTGAGGACCGGAGAGATGTGTGAAGGAAAATACAAAAGTTGCATTGAAAACATAGTTCGCGTATAATAAATATAAAACAACATGTTAATTCTGATCGTTGATATAAGATCTAACACCTTCCTTCAAGTTGGAGCATAAATATTGAACGTTCATATTTTGTTGAACAAATATTCAAATCGTAGAGAAGCCTATGGGGAAAAATGATCATCTTTCCTCGTATCATGACATAATTGCACGACACTCTCCTTTTCTGTACGCGTCACTAACAGTGTGCGTCTCCTTGGGTTATGCACTGGTGACGAAACACAAACTCTTTCTCTCTCTTAGTAACGTATAGGTGGAAGAAGGAAGAAGAAGATGTGGGATTTTATGTGATTCGACAGAACGGCCTACTTCACGGGATGTTGATGCTCTTTCAACTTTTGTGTCGTCGATAGGTAATCACACGAACTGAAATGTCGTTCTCTTCCACTTGTGCCGACCTTCTTCTCCATTTTACAGCAGTCAATTTTTACAATGTACATGTTACAACATATAAATAGTAACATACAAATGAGAACCCTAAGAGACAGACCCTCGAACGTATCGCCAGCCTCGAGCATATCGCCACCTGACAGCTGCATGGACATCCTCGGCTACCAGTGCTACAACTGTTTGCAACTTGTCTTTTGCCCGCATAGTCCTCTAGCCAGTTGCCACTGGATTGACCTGGCTGCCGATTATCCTGGGCGGGCTGCCGCCTGGTCGATCGGGTCAAACTCCCGCTCTACTGGTCTATGGTTCCCACCCTCTTGCAGCTCTACGCCAGACCATAGACTTAAGACCGTATACTTACGGTCGTAAACATAAGCTATAGACTTAAGACCGTAAGGTTAAGGTTCTCTACTCTTGCTCTTGCCCTCAGTGCAACTTTGGATGCCCAATACCCGACTGTTGCCATGTGACCTCAACAATCACCTGTCTTCCAGCGGAAGCCTGACCCTTCATTCCTATAGCCTAACACATGGGCATCCGGTTGCTCCAACACAGCTGCCACCTCATGGACTCGACCATTGTCTGCTATTTGGCGAAAGACTGTCTCCACTCCTTGCTGCCCTAACAATCTCCCACTTGGAGACTATCTTTTAGGTAAACGCCCAACTCCCGGTGTCGCAAACTATGGGTTCTGCTACCAGCACCAGTCTCCAAGCTTCACATTCCGTGGAGACCTATGAGACTCATGCAGAGTCTCAACTTCTTCACCGTCATCACCTTGGTGAACATATCTACAGCGTTCTCTACTCCCTTCACCTTTTGGAGATTTAGGCTTCCCTCCTTAACCTACTCTTGAATGAAGTAAAACCTCATCCGTATGTGTTTGGACTTGGAATGGAACTTCAGATTTTCTGCTAAGTAAATGGCGGATTGACTATCGCAGTATAGTACACTACGCTCCTGCCAGTATCCCAGCTCGGCTAGTAGGTTCTCTAGCTAGATCTTCTCCTTTACTGCTTTAGCAATGGCCACGTACTCTGTTTCAGTGGTGGAGAGGGCAACCATGCCTTGTAGCTTGGATTTTTAGCTCACAGTCGTACCTCCCATGGTAAAAACGAACCCTGAGGTGCTCCGGAACTTGTCCATATCTCCTCCCAAATTCGAGTCGCAGAAACCCATCATCTCCATTGATCTCTTTCGGTAGCACAGGTCATATCCGGATGTCTCCCGCAGATACAGTAGTATTCACTTCACGGCATGCCAATGCTCCATACCCAGATTGCCCATGAACTTACGCACAATCCTGACTGCATGTGCTATGTCCGATCGGGTGCAAGTCATGGCGTACATGAGGCTGCCCATAGCAACCACATACGGGAACTAGGTCATCTCCTCCCGGTCCCGTTCCGTGCTTGGTGACTGCGCTTTCGACAGCTTGAGGTGGGCCCTTAGAGGAAGATCTGTCTTCCTCTCATCTGAGATGTTGAATCTCCCAAGTACTTCTCTTGGTTTAACCTCAGTGTGCCGGCTGCTCTGTCTCAGATGATCCACATCCAGAGAATTTGCTGAGCCTCCCCCAAGTCCTTCATCTCAAACTTCTGGCTAAGCTGACCCTTCAGCTTCCAGATTTCCTCCATGCTGGAGCTCGCAATCAGCATATCATCTACGTAGATTAGTAGAATTATATAACACTTCATCCTCTTAATGTAGCAGTAGTAGTCTGCACAGCATCTGTTGAAGCCTATGGTACCTATGAAGTTGTCAAATTTCTTGTACCATTGCCTGGACGCCTGCTTCAACCCGTACAAACTCCTCTGTAGTCGGCAAACCGGTCCAGCTCCCCTATTGGCTTCCACGTACCCTTCCGGCTACTGCATGTAGATCTCCGTGAAGAAACACTATTTTCATGTCCATTTGTTCCAGGAACAAATCTTCGGCTGCTGTTATGCTTAGGACGGTTCTCACCGTGGTCATCTTGACTATCGAAAAAAACACCTCTATGTAGTTGTTGTCCTGAGCCTATTAGAAACCCTTGACAACAAGTCTAGCATTGTACTTCTTACTGCCATCTAACTATTCTTTCAATCTGAACACCCACTTGCTACCAAGACCCTTCTTTCCTTCGGGTAACCAGATCAACTGCCATGTTTTGTTTCTTTCTAGGGATCTCATCTCCTCCCTCATGGTTGACTCTCACTAGTCCACGTCCACTACTTCAATTGCCTTGGGGTAACTGCTCGGCTCACCGTCATCTATCAATAGTAGGAAGTTGGTAGACGATGAGTACCTGTCCGAAGTCTTGGAAACCCTCATTGATCTTCTGGGCTCAGGTGTCATCATTCAGCTCTCTTGTTTCGGCCGTCGCTCCTCTTTAGCCGATCGTCGGGTTACACGACCCGATAGTCGCTTAGTTGACTCTGCATCTGAGCCTTCGACAGTCCCATCATCAGTCTCCTGGGTCTGCTCATTCTGTTCTCTGAAAGTTCGGTCGTCTTCTATCGGCTCCCTCTCCTGCTCCTCTGAGACCCATGAGGCCCCCTCGCTAGCTTCAGCTTGAGGTCAACTCTAGATTACCGGTTGTTGACATTCTTCAACCAGCTACCTCCCAACAGTCACTTCGTTTCTGTGCTTGTATAATTACTTCTCTTTGAAAGCTACATCTCTCGCACGGATGACTTTCTTGGCTTCGTCATCCTAGAGCCAATAGATGAGATACTCTTGTTCATACTCGTCGAAGTAGCACTTTTTCAACTTTAGGTCCAACTTATCCCTCCTATCTTCCTTGACATGTTGGTAGGATAAACTCCCGAAAATACGTAAATGAGAGAGACTAACCTTCTTCTCACCCCATAACTCTTTCGGTATGCGAAAGTCAACCGAGACTGATGGCCCTCGATTTATTAGGTAAGTCGTTGTTCGTCTGATGATTTCAACCCAGAACGTCTTCGAAAACTTGGCATGCAGCCTCATGCACTAGGCCCTCTTGTTCAGCGTTCGGTTCATCCTCTCGGCAACCCCATTTTGTTGAGGGGTTCCGGGTACCGCCCAGACTCTTGACTTCTTCAATCGTGTAGAAATCGATGAATTCTCTACTGTCATATTCACCTCCATTGTCTAATCTGACGCATTGCACCTTTCTCCTTGTCTAGTTTTTCACTTTTGCCTTCCAGTTCTTGAGCGCTTGGAAAACCTCTTACTTGTGCGAGAGAAAGCACACCTAGACCTTTCGAGTAAAGTCATCGATAAACATTACATAATACTGGGCACCACCTAAGGAATGAATAAGTGCCGACCCCCACACATCTGTGTGAACCAAGTCTAGCTTATCCGGCTTTGGATTGTCAGCCACTCTTGAGAAGCTGATCCTCTTCTGCTTCCCCGAGATGCAGCTCTCACAACTCTCCAGGCAAACTTCCTTCAGATTTGGAATTCTATCGCTGGTAGCTAGCATCTTCAGTCCCTTCTCGCCCATGTGTCTTAGCTGCCAGTGCCACTACCAGGACACTTTTGTGGTGACTACCGCCACTGTCATCTGGCCATCCGCCTCACCTCCCATGAGACATAGAGTTACTATCCTCTGGCTAGATGCAATCACTTAGATGCCCTTGGTCACTTTCCACTTGCCACTTCCAAAGCTGACATGGGGACCCTCATCATTAAGTTGGTTGATGAAAATAAGATTCTTGGCCAAGTCAAGGACATACCTTACCTCCTAGAGTCTCTACAGTCCCTGCTTCATTTGGATCTGAACTTCACTTTGTCCGAGAACGTCCAAACTTGTATTGTTGCTAGATGCATCTTCTTCACTAACATCTCCTAGTAATTTTACAGTAGCTCCTTTCAGTATGTCGTATGGAACGACGCGCCCAAGTCCATTACCCATGTGTTGACTGCACTATCGACACACACAGTAGATCAAGGCATCACCTGCGTCGTCTGCTAACGCGTTCACCCTGACTCCCTTGTCGGCTACCTCGTCCACCCTCCTAGGTTCTGGACACTTTGACCGAAAGTGTCTGAACTTGTCACAGTTCCAGCAATTGATCTCTACATGGCTCTGGACTTGCTGTGCCCCCTACTCTCCACGTTGAGCGTTGATGTTGATGCCTCTCCGCTACTCTTCCAGTGGATATCCTCATTCAACACCAAATCTGTCACCTGCCTCATATCCAACCTTCTGTGTTCCAGTGAGTTGCTCACGGAAGTTACCACGACTAACTAGCTAACCAATAGTAACGACAGCAGGATCAATGTCATCGAACATGATCTCCACTAAATCCAGTTGGGTCAAGATCATGTTGAGCTCGTTCACATGATTGGCTATCGATGTTCCCTCTCGCATCTTCATGTTGAAGAGCCTATGCATGAGAAAATCCTTGTTGGAAGCTATTGACTTCTCGTATGTGTTTGATAAGGCTCACATGACTCCAGCTATCGTAGTTTCCTTGGCAACGTTGAACAACACGTTCTTTGTCAGTGAAAGTCTGAGCTTTTCTGTTTAAAAAAATTCCACTACTCCTGCTCCATTTTCTCTGATTTCCGTCCCAACAATAGCTGATGGAGATCCTTCTGGTATAGACTGTCTTCCATCTACATTTTCTAGAATCTGAAGTCCTTTCTGTCGAATTTGTCAACCCCATGCTTCCTCTCCTGTACTATCTCTGAATTTTTTATTTTTTTCGGGTTTCGGATGGAACACTCCAGTTGCCGCTTCTTCTGTCGGTTGTCGCCTACTCTAGATGACTACTCGTTGCACACATCACTCTCCTCCGGACGTTGCTCTGCTCACCTGGCTGTCGACTGGTTCTGCTTGGTAGTCGTCACCTCCACCTATAATTGCGAACTTGCTTCGTGTTTCCTAACGATGCTCCCACTCGACCTGGAAGGTCTGATACCAGTTGTTGGGAAAAATGATCCTCTTTCCATGTACCACGACACGGTTGCACGACACTCTCCTCTCTCGTGTGTGTCCCCAACAGTGCATGTCTTCTTGGGTTGTGCATTGGCAATGGAACACAAGCTCTCTCTCTCATAGTAACGTATAGGTGGAAGAAGGAAGAAGAAGACGTAGGATTTTACGAGGTTCAGCAGAACGACCTACTTCACAGGATGTTAATGCTCTTTCAACCTTTGTGTCGCCAACAAACAATCACACAAACTGAAATGTCATTCTCTCCCACTTACGCCGACCTTCTTCTCCATTTTACAGTAGTCAATTTTTACAACGTACATGTTACAACATATAAATAGTAACATTCAAATGGGAATACTAAGAGACGAACCCTTGAACATATCATCAGCTTTGAGCATATCGCCACCCAGCAACTGCATGGACATCCTTGGCTATTGGTGCTACAACCGTTTGCAACTTGTATTCTTCCCACACAGCCCTCCAGCCAGTTGCCGCTGGATTGACTTGACTGTCAGTTATCCTGGACCAGTTGCCGGCTAGCCGGTTGGGTCAAACTCCCGCTCCACTAGTCTATGGCTCCTGCCCTCTCGTAGTTCTACACTAGATGGTAGACTTAAGGCCGTATACTTATGACCGTAAACTTAAACTATAGAATTAAGGTCGTAAGGTTAAGGTTCTCTACTCTCGCTCATGCCCTCTACGCAACCTCAGATGCCAGATACTCGGCTGCCACCCTGTGACTTCGACAGTCATCTGTCTTCCGGCGGAAGCCCGACCCTTCACTCCTGCAGCCTAACACATGGGCACCCGGTTGCTCCATTGCGGCTGCCACCTCGTGGACCCGACTGCCACCTACTATCTGATGGAAGACCATTTCCACTCCTTGCATCCTTAACAAAGCCATGGGCTTGGTGAGTATATCTGCAATTTGTTCTTCGTTGTTGGTGTGATAAAGCTTTATAAGGCCTTCAAGTAGCTTTTCTCGGACAAAGTAGCATGAAATGTTGATGTACTTGGTCCACTCATGGAAAATGGGGTTCATAGAAATATGTTGAGCTACCTTATTATCACAATGCATCGAAGTGGGTTTCTGTAACTTAAAGCCAAGGTCAGCAAAAAGATAATTCAACCATTGTATTTCATTAGTGGTGCCATGCATCGAGTGGAATTCCGTTTCAACCGTAGAAGTGGAAACCACACTTTGTTTTTTTGTTTTCCAACATATGAGTGATCTTCCAAGAAGAAAAAAATCCAATAATGGATCTTCTAGTAAAAGTACAATTTTCCCAGTTGACATTCAAATAACTAATTAATTTGAAATTGTTGTTAGAGTGAAAAGTAATACCTTGTCTAGCATTGTTCTTAAGGTATCTAACAATCCATAAAGTAGCATTGTAATGCTATCGATGAGGTTTAGAAATAAAATGACTAAGATGATTTACCGCAAATGAGATGTTTGGCCTTGTAGTCAAAAGGTAAATGAGTTTCCTTATCAATCTTTGATATGGTGTGAAATCTTGTAAAATAAATTCGTCATCGTAATGTAAGTCATATATTTTGTCAATATGTGTTTTGGTTGGTTTACACCCAAGGAGACCAACTTTAGATATGAGGTCTAAGGTATATCTGCATTAGCAAAGATTTATTCCTTAGATGTGGCCACTTCCAATTCAAGGAAATACTTCAATCGTCCAAGATCTTTAACAACAACCCTTCCACCAAGAATTTCCTTTAATTTATTAATTTCTTCCATGCTCTTTCTTGCAATTAATATGTCATCAAATAAACTAAAACCACAACATGAACTTTCTCATTTTTTAACACGAAAAGAGAATAGTCAAAAGAGCATTGTTGATATCCTACTTGAATGATGACTTTGGATAAAGTGTTGAACCAATTCCTTGAGGCTTGTTTCAAACCATATAAAGATTTATTTAGCTTGCAAACTTTCCCATTAAGGTTGTTGTCCCCCTTTCATTTCAATCCAAGTGGAGGTTTCATGTAAACATCTTGCTCAAGTTCGCCATGAACAAATGCATTGGATATATCCAACTATTGGACATGCCAGTTTTTTTACGTGGCACCAACAAGAGTGGATTGTAAGGTTATCATCTTTGTTAGGGGGTGAATGTTGGGTTGCAATTCACTCTTTCAGTTTGACTAAAGCCTTGCATCACGAGTCTAGCCCTATATTTATCAATGCTATCATCTTCTTTGTATTTGACCTTGTACACCCATTTACATCCAATAGCCTTTTTTCCTTTTGGTAAATGCACAAAATCCCAAGTATTGTTCTTGTTGAGGGCATCTAATTCGCATGCCATCACATCTCACCATTTTTGTTTGACAACTTCATGATAGTTACTTGGTTCCATGTGTTTATCCAATTGTTGATATATGCTGCAAAACCATTAGACAATTTATCATATGAAATGTAACTGGAGAGAGGATAATCAGTGCCTTTACTTCCCTTTTTAGTTTCTGTAATGAAGTCCTTATACTTGTTAGGCTTTTTCTTTTCTCTTGTAGACCTTCTAGGAGGATGCACATGGGTTGTAGTAGATGAGTCAATATCATGTGTTGGTTGATCAACATCTTCAATGGCCTGTTCTTGTTCTTGCAAAACAATAATTTTAGAATTAATATCATGATCCTCTTGGTTCCCTCCTCTTTGATTATCCACACCATTGTGTGTGGTAATTAAAAGTTCATTTTGATTAATATGTCCCTCATCATGTGTGGCATCATGAATGAAATTAGTGGTGTCATCATGAACTTCATCAATGAGGGTTATGCTGCCTTGCAAGTAAGTGGGACTACTTCCATGACTAAAACCATCATTATCACTTTCTATAAAGGGAAAATTATGTTCATTAAAAGAGACATTATATGTTACCCTTCTTTTCACCCAAATATTGGTTGGAGTTATTTGATAGGATAACAAGCACATGAGACTTGGGAAATAAGTTGAAAGTTATAAATAAAATATTGGAGTCGCCACTTTATTTTACTGAAAAACAAGGAAAACAAGAAGAGGAAGAGAATACACTCTTCAACTCAAGAATAAGATGTAAAATCTCTAAGAAAATCAAAACAATAGGTTTGCTATTCAGAGATAATGAGTAAGAATCCAGAGTACTAGTGGAGAAGGTGTTAGACACTCCCAACCAGCCTAGCATAAGCTGGCCTCCTTACTATGATTGATGCACAAGCTAACTAAAATGCAAGGTGAAATGAAAGGGAAGATCTAATTGTTTGATTAGGAGTTTCTTAACGTGCCCTAATTCAACTAGTCCCAAAACGAAATGGAAAGAGGTGAAAATCTAGATAAGTAGGTGGACTTCCAATAAATTCATCTGGAAGTTGCACGAGGACTCAAAGAGTCGGGTCTTAGGGCATTCACCGAAATGGAGGTAAAATGAGGCAGAAATTTGATAAATGCGGGTGAAAATCTGATAAATCCATCTAGGAGCCACACGAGGACTCAAGGAGTCAGGTCCCAGGGCATTCATCGAGATGGTGGTAAAATGAGGCGAAAATCTGATAAATGCGGTCAAAAATCTAAAAAAAATCCATTTGGGAGCCACATAAGGACTCAAGGAGTCAAGTCTTGGGGCATTCACTGAGATGGTAGTAAAACAAGGCGAAAATCCAATAAATGCGAGCGAAAATCTGAAAAATACATCTTGGAGCCACACGAGGACTCAAGCAGTCAGGTCTTGGGGCATTCGTCGAGATGGCGGTAAAACGAGGTGAAAATCTGATAAATGCGGGCAGAAATCCGAAAAATCCATTTGGGAGCCGCACGAGGACTTAAGGAGTTAGGTCTCGGGGCATTCACTGAGATGGCGGTAAAATGGGGTGGAAATTTGATAAATGCGGGCGAAAATCTAAAAAATCCATCTATGAGCTGCACAAGGACTCAAGGAGTCAAGTCTCGAGGCATTCGCCGAGATGACGGTAAAACGAGGTGAAAATCTGATAAATGTGGGTGAAAATATGAAAAATCCATTTGGGAGCCGCATGAGGACTTAAGGAGTCAGGTCTCGGGGCATTCGCCAAGATGGCAGTAAAATGAGGCGAAAATCCAATAAATGCGATCAAAAATCTGAAAAAATCCATGTGGGAGTTGCACGAGGACTCAAGGAGTCAGGTCTTAGGGCATTCACTAAGATGATGGTAAAACGAGGTGGAAATCAGTAAATACGGGCAAAAATTTTAAAAATCGTAAGGGAAGTCCGCTAGCCTTGATGAACTTCCACCCACCTCTGATTAAAGCCATGAATGACTAGGGAAAAAGGAAAACTCGTAAGCAACTACAAAATAACATGTGAAATATTGAGATGTGTGTATAAAATAGAAAGGAGTGGGAGACCGAAGGTGATCTCGAGGGAGGAATAGGCTTCCCCTGGTCGAAGCCATAGACGACCAAGGGGGATAGCTATCAATAAAGCCTGGGAAGGGGGGAGAGGATGACTAACTTGTAGGTAGGTTGGGCTGGAGTCATTGCCAACGACCTCTCGTGCATGGACGGTTAGTCGCGAACAAAGGTCGAAAGTTGAACGGAACAGGTAGTCAACGTCGGGTGCTAGGATGCCCGGACACTCAAGCAGCAACGGGATTGAGAAGTTGAACCCCTCCTTAGTGGTATGGGGAGGGCTATTTATAGGCTAAGGTCGCGACGTTTCATGAAGTCGGACCGTCGAGCGTTGGAAGGCCAAGTGTTGCGCACGTTACGTTGACTGGGTGACGGTTGGGCTCGCTGAGCATCTGGATGCACCGACACTCTGGGCCGGAATTCTGCCTCCTTTGCTGCGGAAGGCCAGGTGTTTGTTGGCTCGTTGTTGCGATCTCTAATGCGTTCTGAAAATGACCAGTGCAATGGGGCGGAATTCCATTGTTTGGACCGGAATTTTGTCGTTCCTGCCACGGAATTCCGAAGTTGCATTTGCGGCTAAGGGACTGATCTCGTGCAATGTCTTTAAGTGTTCTAGAAATGACTGGCTCAATAAGGCAGAATTTCGTCATTCGGACCGGAATTTCATTGTTCTTGCTACGGAAGTCCGAAGTTGCATACTTGTGTGGTCAGTCACTTGGAGACTAGTTTCACACCTCTGGGGAGCACATCAAGAGCAGCTAGCAGGGCCGAACATCCGCCTTATAGGTCAGAAAGCTGCCCACCTGCCGCTGGATGACTGGTCCATTCCAAGACTGGTGTCTTAGTTACAATACCTCTGGAAGGTGCATCAGAGGCGATCAGGGAATTGGGCTTACGCCTTTGGATGGTGCATCAGAGGCAGCCAGGGAATGGATCCATGATGTGGCTACCGATTGGGTGAGCTGGGTGGTGCCCCGCTGCCTCTCCCACTATGGGAAGGATGATTAGCATCCATGGTGAGGACACAGCTGGGGTATTGGTTGCCAGCGTGTAGTTGGGCTTGGGGAAGGGGCTACCGGCTTTATGAGCCAGGCAATGCACTGCCTCTCCACCGTCAGAGCTTGCGTGCTACCTTACGGCTAGCCGTAACATTACGAGCTTTATTCTACGATTGGCCGTAACGTTACGAGCTCTACTCTATGATTGGCCATAATGTTATGAGCCTTACTTTATGGTTGGTCGTAACGTTATAACCCTTACTCTACGGTTGGCTAAAAGTAAAAAATGAAAATTCTGTAAACCACACATTGATAAAAATGGAACTTCTGGATGGATTCTCTGGCTGACCAATGACTGTCGGACAAGTAAAGGGTTCAGTTGGACGAGGGTGACTCAACAGAGTGGGTTCGTTGAGCGAGAGGCAAGAGTCGGAAGACAGAATGTGACTTCCGCCCAGGCGGTCCAACTACCGGCTTGAACTTTTGCGATGTCCTGGTTGGCACCTAAGAGTACAACACTTAACTCAAACCCAAAATCGTGAGGGGCTGAAAGTTTGACCCAGACTAACCATGACGTCAACTGCATTAATAAGAAACTTGTTATACTTTAGATCAAACAACTTATAGCCCTTTTGACCTAAAGGGTAGCCCATAAAAACACACTGACTATCTCTATCATCAAACTTGTGTTTAGTATTAAGGTTAGTGACAAGCTAAACATCCAAAAGTTCTAAGTTGAGTGTAATCAAAATCCTTACCATATAGCATAGTGTAGGGAATTTTATCTTGGAGAATTGCACTTGGCATGCAATTAATAAGAAATATTGCAGCTCTAATGCATTCCTCTCAATATTCTAGGGGTATTCCAACTTGAGTCCTTAAGGTTCTAGCCACATTAAGAATGTGACGATGTTTTCTCTCTACAATACCATTTTATTGTAGGGTATGAGGACAACTTTTGGAATGTATGATTCCCAAATTGTCGATAAGATTTTTCATTCTACTATTAATTGATGAATTTTGTTCCATTATTAGTTCTCATTTCTTGAACCCTAACATTCAATTGGTTTTCAACATATATAAGCAAAGAAATTTTGTAAACATTCCAACACATCATTTTTTCTATGAATGAAATAAAGCCAAGTAAATCTAGTACAATCATCAATGGTAATAAAATAAAAGGAGTTGCTAGTAGAAGGAATATTAAATTTTCCCCAAAGATTAACATGAATAATCTAAAATTTATTAATAGTATGACTAGTATTAATTGGGAATGACAATCTAGATTATTTCCCAATTTTACAAGCATCACATAAATGATCTTCAATAACATCAAAACCCAACATTCTACTCAAGACTTTGTTCTTTCGAATTGATGGGTGAAGTCTACGATGCCACACATCATTGGCAATGATAGAAACATGACTACGTAACATTTGATTTTCTTGATCATGGGAATTCAAAATATAAAGGTGGCACCATCTCTTAGCTACTCCAATCTCCTTCTTGCTCACAAGGTCCTGTATCAAACATTTGTCAAAAAGATAAAAGACAGAATAATTTAAATCATCAATAGTTAGAGCAACAGACATAATGTTAACATCAAATTTGAGAATATAAAACACATTATTGAGAACTAACTTATCAGTTAAGTCGACCTCACCTACTCCTTCAACATGAGCCCTTTGATCATTAGGGAGTTTAACACTGAAATTTTGATTTGGTTGCCTCATATTACTAACTTGATATGGGCTAGAGATCATGTGATTTGTTGCACCACTATTAACAATTCAATTATTTTTAAATTAGGCAAAATAAACCATATGGTTAGTACCTGCGATATTGCAATATGTAGGACTAGAACTATCATTCTTGTCAAGAAGACTAAGAAGCTTTGCAACTTGTTCAAGGTTTAGACTGTTCGTGGTGGAAGTCATATTAGCTTCAACTTTAACGATGTAATTATTGGTTGACTTCCCATGCTTGTTGTGAATGACTTTCCCATGCTTGTTGTGAATGACTTTCCCATGCAATTTGTGTCCTGGGAGAAAACCTATCAGCCAATAGCACATTTCCTTTAAATGTCCTAATTTCTTGCAATTTGTGCAAAACATTTTGTCTTTTCTTTGATCATTTCTGATTTTTCATTATGTCCTTTTCCTTTAATTTACCAGCATAAAGGGCCATGGGATCACTACTTTGTCCAACATAGATCTGTTTCTGTTTGTCATCTTGAAGAACTTGATTATAAACATGATTTAAAGTTGGCAAAAGGTGTCATGCTCAGAAGTTGACTTCTAACAACATTATAGGACTCATTTAGGCCCATCAGAAATTCAACTATTTGACAGTGCTCATACTTAGCCCTGACAAATTTGAAGTAACGGCAATTGGATCCACTATCACAATAAGTAGTCCCGGTATAATCTTTAAGTTGATCCCACAGTACTTTTAATTGACCAAAGTAACATGTCACACTTTTATCATTTTGCTTTAACTCACAAATTTCTTTCTTTATCTGATACATACGTGAAATGCTGCTTTGTTGTTCATACCTGTTCTTCAAATCTGCCCATATTTCTTAAGTTGTATTGCATGACATCACAGTTTTACTAATGTCATACTTTACAGAATTATGCAGCCGAATTTTTACCATATTATCTCAACGAAACCATTGAGAATATTCCTTTGGTTGATGAACGTTGTCTGGAGGAGTCATACTATCATTGATGAACCCAAGTTTATTTTTCACACTTAAAGCCATCAACATAGCTTTGCTCCAATTGTCATAGTTCTCCGTATTGAGGAGTTTGGAAATGAGAGGAACTCCAGGATTATTAGCAATGGTAATAAGGTAAGGATTATCATCTTTCGAGACAGTAGACATTTTTTATTTTTTAGCAGCCATAACATTGAATGGGGTAAGGGACGTACAGGAATAAAAAAATGCATGGATCTGACAATACATGTTAAATAAAGGAGTATCATTAAAGAGATGATATGCAAGGAAAAATAAAATATCTGCAAGCATAATGAAAATATGTGATAGATCGAGGTTAAAGAATTAAAACAGTCATATTTTTACTTATTTATTTGTTAAAGGAAGATACTACCTAGATAGTGATCATCCGAGTAAAAAGATGAAGAGAAAGTTCATGACATACTAGTGGAAGCGAGGAGAAGAAGATAAAGTGTGGAGGTGAAGCAACAGTGGTCAGCAATTTTTGCAACATGGCTTTGATACTATATAGATTTCTTCGTGAGTCAACAACGACAACGACAAAGGCGACATCATGAGCACTGAGAGACGACGATGTCGAAAGCCTAGCGAGCCTGCCATGTGAGGACAGGAGAGACAACGATAGCGTGGAAGCCCTAACT
>JAMKPZ010004459.1:0-25717 GCA_024699675.1 Amphibolis antarctica
ATGTTGGAGTAAGTGATTAATAAATTATTTAAATCAATGACTTAAATTTTTGATGAAGTGCTAAAATATTTGTGTGGTTTTGTATTTTATATTTTCAATTAATTGATTTAATTATTAAATCTATCTTCAATTTAATTGTGAAATATTCTTATAATTTGTAAAATTATTAATGAAAATATTAGGGTGGATTTGATTTTTAATTAATTCATTTTGAATTAAAAAAGATTTTGATTAAATATTAAGTCATAAATTTAAGTAAAATAAAGTATTCAACATTTTCATGTTCTCATCCATCGATTATTTTTCACGTGTCGTTGTGCTTAATTTCAATTAAGTATAATAAGGTATTTAAGATTTTCAAATAAATGACTTAATTTTTTAAGATTAAGTATTTAACATTTTAACATTATTGGAAATATTTGAAAAGAAAGACTTTACTTTACGAGAAATCATAAAGTAAAGGCGTTAACTTTACACCTATAAAATGCACACGCTTAACTTAAAAGGTTATGTGTTAATGTTAAAATATTGATCTTTTAGTACAATCGTCCGATCTTTTAAAACAAAACATCGATTCTCTCGTCATGTGTGAACTTAAAATTGCACGCGACATTCTGCCATGATATTTCACGAACTATATTCATATCTAATACTTATTTAACTAACTATGCTCCTTCGAATATCAAGCCGAAGTATTCTAAATATTAAATATACTTAATCCACTAACTTAAAACACTTAATCTGAATCAAACATTCGAGTGTTAAATAATTTAGCATTAACTTAAATAATATTTTAGTTATGTTCAAGTAATAACTAAATAGATAATTAACAAATATAATTACAATTTTTAAATTACTATATAATCATTATTAAACATTAATTAAGGATTCATCATCAAAACATAATACTCAACAATCTCCCCCTTTTTGATGATTACAAAATTAATTTGATGTTGTAATTATCTATTGTTTTAATTTTCAAATTTCAAATTTTAATTAATTTGATGTTCCTTTCAATCGATTATTTTGCACGTGTCGTATTTAATTTCAATTACAATATGCATTATTCTAGGGGAAGCATTTAACTTCTGCATATCTTAAGGATTTTCTAATAATTGATTTACGGAAGTATCGTTAAAATAATGAAGTAACGCACAAAACTACCATTTATAGACCCATCTATAAACGGTAGTTCTATGAATATACCTTACAATTAGGCGGAAGTACACAAGTGTTGTCTTTGTTGTCAAAGTAATTAAGTCTTCATGTTCCTCGGATTAATGTTTTGCTTTCAATGCTCTATCATATTGGACAACAAATTTTGAAAAAAGAGTATGAGAATGCGCATACCCATCAAAAAATGAATTTACGCTCTTAGACCTTTGACTTGTGGTCATGCCTGCTATAAATATATCTTTCATATAGTATGAAATCCAATGCTGTCGGATGGTATACATGTAATTCAGCCAAGAGTTACCATGCAGTGTTGGATATTTAACAGTCAATAATTTTCACTCATTTTCAAACTCTTCAGGAGTTGTTGCACCATATATACATTTATTGTAATCAACTTTAAAGTTTACATCAGTGCGCATCTCTGGGACATGACCAATGGCATTTCGGCCAATATGCCAAGAACAATAACGATGTATAGAATCTGGAAAAACTTCAGGAATAACTGCACACATTGCATGATCTTGATCTGTAATAATGGCCTTTGGATTCTTGTCATACATGCAAGTTTGGAATGTACTAAACAACCAATGAAAAGTTTCTTTTGTCTCATCTACTAGTAAAACACACTCAAACAATGTAGACTGCTTGTGGTGATTTATTCCAGTAAATGGTGCAAAAGGCATGTTGAAATTATTGGTCCTATAAGTGGTGTCAAAAACAACCACATCTCCAAACTTCATATATGCTTAACGAGCCCTTCTATTAGCCCAAAAGACACTTCTGATTGTATGATCTTCATCTAATTCAAAACAGATGAAATAATTTGGATCCTTATGACTTTGTTGCTGAAAATATTATACTATCGTCATACATTCCTTGCCTATATTATTCTTTTGCCTAGTCCTGTTAAGGTGAATAACTTGATCAGGACCAATATTTTGTTGTTATATATTTGAAAGAACATTTGCCACTTTCGAAAGTTAAATGCCACATTCTGAGAGGGTATTTAGCAACCCTTTTGATACAGATGATATCTTTCTATGAGATCTTAACATCTTCGATTTTATAGGTGATGCAAGAATATGATTATGCTCTTTGACAAATTTCTCAACCACCTACACATTTAATTCATTGCGCACCACATAAAACATTGCAGCACAACCCTCTCGGATGTCTCGTTGTCTGCCCACATCACTTCCCGAGCAATGTTTGTCATTCATGTCCTTATGTACATCTTTATAATAAACAAAATTACGTACTATTAATTCTCCACTAGCTTTTGATTTTCTGAACCAACTTTTTCTAATAGTAAAACATTTTTTCATTGCATATGCATTATAAAAATTATATGCATCATCCTCCGAAGAAAATGTCATGGCATGGTGTGGACTTGCACTTCCTTCTCCTTCTCCATCAGGATGACTAGCCGATCCTTCCATTCTAATATTCAACTCTAAGTCATCAAGCCCTTGCATTTCAGAATAGTCCTGTTCGAGCCATTATACTTGTTGTTTATCATACAATAACTTTTGACAATTCGAGAATAGTTGATTATTTAATTAAAAGTGCGACAATAAAGGAGTGAGACTTTGAAATTATCAACCAACATTTAATTAAAGTTATCAACCACTAATTATCAATCACTCTGTAAAGGTATACATATTACGACCTTTTAATTACCAACAGATTAAGATAAATAACTTTAAATTTCAAAGTATGTTGATAACTTTACAGGGTAGTTGATAACTTTACAGAGTAGTTGATGAGTAACATTTCAGATTAAACATATTTTACTTTGGTCTAACTAACTTTTTTCCTAAAAAATGTTGTAAACATTTTTCCCCTAATAAATGTTCATTCATGTTAAACGAATGTATAATCGATGCACTTAATAAATCAACTTTTAAAAACATGAAAGCACACCTGTAACCTATTAGTAAATCCAATGCTAACTGACGTCCTTCCGTATTCTATTCGATAACTTTAAAAAGATCGAGGGGAAGACGAGGGGACTTCCAGCGGGACGACGAATCGTAGGTGACGATGATTGGGGAAAATGAATCTCAGGTGACTTTTTGTGATTTTTTTTGTGTTAAAATAAATGGACTGCTTTTACGCGGGTTTCATCAGCGGGAGTTTTTTTTCCATGGAAAAGTTTTTTTTTCAGACACACTCTCTCTTCATCAAACAGCCGTTAATCTTTGATTCAACGAATACCTACAGAACCATTTTACCCTATATATATATATATATATATATTTGTAAATGATAAAATTCTTTACAAAGAAAATTTATTTAAAAAAGTGATGTCATTTATTCTCATAGACTTGACATCGAAAACACCAATTTTTTTGTTGATCGTATTTCTTTTTCATAATTTTTGAGGTTTTAGTTTCTTCCGAAAAAAAGGGGTACTTTACTTTTGCATGATGTTTTTTTTATTCATATTTTTTACGTTTAAGAGGGTTTGTGTATTTAAAAGGTATAAAAAATAGTAAAAAAAAATATTTATTATTTTTCATCTTTTTTTTATTTTTCAAATACACAAATCTCTCATCAATTTAATTTTAAATTATTTGGCTTTCTTTTAAATCATTTGGTTAAATAAAAATAATAATATTTTTTTTAAAATTAATTAGAATATTATCTTGATATTTTACTCAATTTTTGATATTTTTAAATTTAATTATAGCATTCTTCTTTGAAGGCACACATTAATGTTCTTCTTTACTTTAGTGACAATCTCACACGTCGGAGTGTTTAATTTATTTCGGCGATTAACTTTGCGGAAAAAAAAAAAAACAATGCATGCGTTGTACATTTCATACCAATTTTTTTCCTCTTCCTCTTCTATAAAGTGGAAGGCAGCACCTCTGTTTTCTTCTCGTCCCCACCCATTTTTTTGTTTTCTTCCCGTTCTTCGCCGTGCCAACTCCGATCTCGATCCGCCGCCCCGTCCTCCTCTTCCAACTTCGCCGCCGGTGGTGATCAACAAGTATGGACGACAGCTGTGCCGTCTGCGCCGATACCCTTGAGTGGGTCGCCTATGGGTCCTGCTGGCACAGGGAGGTCTGCTCCACATGCGTCGTCCGGCTCCGCTTCGTCCTCGACGACCGTCGCTGCTGCATCTGCAAAGTCGAGTCTCCCACCGTATTTGTCACCAAGGTATCATGGACGGGCACAATTAGGGTTTTGCATGCTCTTCGGCTTCTGTAATTGGTACCGCCGGTTGTCGCATGTTGCTGTTGGTTTGGTTTGTCCTTTTTTTAGAAATAAATGGATCGTTAATTTAGTGTTTTTTGTCGTCCTTTACGACAGGTTCTTGTAAGGACGTGTGCGCATATATATATGTATTATATATTTTCGAGTCGCTAACCTTTTGATGCCTCTAATTTGCCAATTATTTTCGATTTTAACTACTGCAATGGATTTTCTGTATGTCGCTAATTTTCTTCCGTGATCTCTCTTGATGATAGGCTATGGGAGATTACACCAGACTAATAACTGATTTCTCAGTTTTCCCACTTGGTGCGAATGAAGGTCAAGTTGGAGAATTTTGGTACCATGAAGATTCACAGGCATATTTTGATGATATGGACCATTATAAGATGATCAAGGCGATGTGCAGGCTTTCCTGTAGCATATGTGAAAACAGTGTGAATGAAAAAGGTGGAGAAGCTGGAAGGAGGAGGACCACGTTTAGGAGCATTGACCAGCTGAAGGGTCACCTCTTCCACCATCATAATAAGCTGTTCATGTGCAGTCTATGCTTAGAAGGGAGAAAGGTGTGCTTCTGCTTTTGAATTTGATCCCAATTCCAGTTATCCACATTTATAACTAAGAAAATATGTTGCATATGTATTGAGCACATAACCGGTTAGAATTCTTTTTCATGATCGACAGATATGCTAGTGTCGATGTAGATAATGTATTCTTTAAATGCTCTTCGGTATTTCATGCATTCCATGAAATCACAAAGTTTTTGTGCACAAATATTATAACAAATCGTGAAAAGGAAAATGCAACTTAGGTAGTAAAATAATACAGAAATAGTTGGCAAAGTAAATTTCTTTCATGTAAGTTACAGAAGTAGTATAATAATAATAGAGAAAATCTAAATTCATGCAGGAGTTTTTTGGTGATTTCCATTTTTGTAATGATTCTTTTTGTCATAGAATTAGTATGATGAATATGATTAGGAATTTCTGGATACATTTGGCTGCTGGAAATAATTCAAGTTTTGTATAATTGCCAATTTCTGAATATGATTAGGGATCAGTGCCTTCTTTTTGCCAGATTTTCTCATTCGTAAGTTTTTTGGACATAAGTTGGTCCAAGATAGTCCTCCGAGAAAACATCAAATTCATATCTAGCAGGCGGCTCTTCTTTATTGTTTTCAGGACCTATAATTAATTTCTTTGGATAAAATATGGCATGAATTCTGTAGGGCATGTTTTACAGCAATGAAGTTTTTGGATGTTTGTTCCAGTTTCTTTAGCTTTTCTATACACTTCAGCACTTGTTTAATAAATTTTATTGTTTCTCAAAGCCAGGTGTTTATAAGTGAACAAAAGCTTTACACTAGAGCACAGTTAAACCGGCACATAAGCACTGGAGATTCAGAAGTTGATGGCAGTGAGAGTGAAAGGGGCGGTTTCAAGGGGCATCCATCATGTGAATTTTGCAAGAAACCTTTTTATGGGGACAATGAGCTCTACCTGCACATGTCTCAAGAGCATTATACATGCCATATATGCCAAAGGTAGATTACTTTCTACTTTCTAGAACTTGAACTACTTGTTTGCAAGGCCTGTTTGATGAGCAAAATTATCTGAAAATGCAGGCAGCATCCAGGGCACTACGATTATTTCAGGAATTATGATGACCTAGAGGTGAGTATGATATCATTTCCATAGGAAAAAACTGACTATTTTCGTTAATTTTATGGCTAATCATGAAATTCTATATTGTAGGAAGTATGAACTCATATTTTCATTTGTAGGTTCATTTCCGTCAAGTGCATTATTTATGTGAAGATGAAGCATGTCTTGCAGAAAAATTTGTGGTCTTCCAATCTGAATCTGAGCTAAAGGTGAGTGTTTCTCTTATATCATTGACTTTTTGTCTGTTTAAACTTATGTGAGTAATTTCTATAAATCTTTCTTTGATTTTGTCAAATTCTTCTTACCGATTATTCACTTAATATTGCATTTTCCTTTTTCAGAGACACAATACAATTAAACATGGAGGGAGTATGTCTCGTTCTAAGAGGAATGCTGCTCTTCAGGTCGTTTTTGCTGATTATTCTCTTTCATTCAAGTTTCACAATTATCATTTTGACTTTACCATTTATTTACTTCAAAGAAGTGGCAAAAACCCATTTTGGAAAATGAATTTGAAAATATGATGGAAATAAGTGAGTCATGATGTGAAGATATTATAAATCACCATTTCAAATGAAAAAAGAGCTCATATTTTAGGACTTTGGATTTTTTTTGTCTGGTTTTACCATATTATTTCTATTTCAGATACCCACTAGTTTCCGATATCAAAGCATTCATGGACAAAGACAAGGGAGAGAACACCATCATTCTGTCACTCCTATAAACCAACTTATTTGTGAATCATCAGCCGTTCCTGTGGTCTCTGGACGTCGTGATGCAAATCATGTAAATGATGTTGCCACTTCCTTTGAGTCGTTAAACATTGATTCTGGTCAACAGTCAAGTTCCCATACCGTCCCAACACACAATGATGATGCAACAGTCCTTGAACAAGCTTCCTTCCCTGCTCTCACTCATAGGTTACGGGCACCTGAGTCATCCTTGGGATACGCCCAAGCTCTCAGCAGTTTTGGTGGCATGTCTCGACTAGGAAAGGAATCATTTCCCCCTCTAGCTGGGGTGTCAAGGAGTGCCCCACAGGAGACAAAAGCTGGAAATTCCTTTGCTGAACACATAGCTAAAAGTCATTCAAAAAAAAGGCTGTAGAAAAGGTATTTCAGTCTAGGGATGCTTGGCTACCTGGTAATTCTGGACCTGAGCACTCCACATCAAGATTTTCAACTCATAACTGGCCTACATTTCAGGAAGCTACATCATCCAAATCTTCTAGTTCTCATCACTCCAAGTCTGCAGCAAATGCTGGACCGTCATTGCCATCAAGTTCTGGTAGTTCACATGTGAAGTCGGTAGGAAAGAATGCATTTGCCCCTCCAAATCCAGTCAGCAGTCCATGGAATTTGAATCAAGCAGGTAAGTTGGGTCATTCATCATCAGCACCTGACCTCATTGAGGGAGGCTCGTTGAAGAACCAAGCATCTTTAATTAAGAATCCTTCTTCAAATGATGACCAGAAGGCTCAGTCTGTTGGGCATTCTTTACAACTCACGGAAGATATGCACACTGCAAACAAGTCCTTGGTGGATAAGATTCGCGCTGGATTAGGGATGGATGAGGACAAGTTTGCAGCATTTAAGAGCATCTCTGGGGACTATCGACTAGGTTTAATTGACACTGTGGAATATCTGTCATACGTCCAGCAATTTGGTCTGTTGCATCTTACTATTGAACTTGCTCGGCTTTGTCCTGATCTGAAGAAGCAGAAAGACCTTATTGACACCTACAATGTCAATTTTTTGTACCAGAAGACAAGAGAAAATGGTATCACAACTACAAGGTCAAAAGGAAAAAAAGCTTCCAGTAACAAGAATGGGAAATCTATACAATCTTCGGAGATTACCAAACCAGAGAATATGCTTGCTGATAACGTATTGAATACAGTTAAGAGACTGCAGGGAAATTACAAGGCTCAAGAAGAGCAGTTGGAGATCTTATCCAAGGATGGATACCGATCGGCCAAAGGAAACCTGGCATTATCTGGGGAGGATATGGCTGATTCACGTTCCACTATTGAAATCCATGCAGATGGTGGTATTGGTAGTGGAAGCGCAAGTGGAGTATCAGGCAAGCAACGAAGAAAAACCTCAAAATTTCGAAGGGTTCGTCTGGGAGAGGGTTCAGCGGCAGCACTTCTTGATGTTGGTCAAACAAATGCTAACCCTGAGCATGTAGACGGAATATTTTCAGATGATCAAGCCACAGGCTTACCCGCAAGAGGCGTCTGGAGGAACGGTGGTGGGCAAAAGCTTTTCTCAGCAGCCTCAAAGAACAAATGACTTCAAAAAAGTGAACTAGTTGCCAAAATGCAAATGCTCTGCCCTGAGTTTTTTTTGTCGTTCACTGCCAACCACAATTTTGTTAATATGGTGTGTGCAAGCGGAAAAAAACCTAGTTGAGAATATTTTCTGCCGTTGTGCTCGTTGGTGGTTGATCCGGGTCTCATAGTTTGAGAAGCCTGGGCCGTGATCTTCCAATACATATAATCATCCCGTGCTCTTTTGCATCGGTTATCAAATGGCAACAGGCTTTTACATCCCGTGCTCTTTCTCGGTTCATTGTCTTCTGATTCAGGTTCCAAAATCATCTTTACTGCAGCCCTCACATTCCAATAAGTTATAAATTACACGTGGGTAAATAGAAATTTTATAAAATATTTCTTTTAGTAATCTTAAAGATATTTTCTAATTACATAATATTTTATAAATAATTTATTCACTTAAAATTTTTCTCAAGCGAAATTTGAGATTGGGGAGGTAGGGGTAGTTTCGGATGGTGTTCACACGGTGTAGTAGGTCTGGATGGCCGTCATGACAAGGGCGGCGATGGCGGCGAGGAGGGAAAGCATGGTCCAGGGGCTGCCGAAGTAGTCGTGCGCAAGCTTCGCCCGCCACCGGTTGCACTCGACGTTGCAGTACTCGTTCACGTCCCTGAACAATCCGACGAGATAGTGGTTGTCGAACGACAGGTACGTCCCGCTGCGGACGCCGTTGAAGAACCGCGCGACGTCCTCGTCGCACCCCAGCTTGCTTTCCAGGATCCCCGCCCGCTTGAGCACCGCCACGTCCTCCGCGGTGTCCACCAGGTTGTCCATGAGCACTACGTAGCTCGTGAAGGTGTTGCCGACGGCAGGGCAGCCCTGCTCGAGCGCTATAAGGTTTCGGAACCGGGATTTGGTGCTGGCCTGGATGCTCACCAACGGCATCTCCAGAAATCCGTTGCGAAAGGAAACGTCCAGCATGCTGCCGTGCTGCGCGACGTGGTCCTTCTTCTTCAGCAGAACGCCGGCTTCCTGGAGTTGGGTCGCCGAGGGGACCGTTCTCGGCTGTTTCGGGACCTTCCTCCGCGAGGTATACCATCTTGGCTTGTTCCACATGAACAGCATCTCGACGGAGGACACGAAGACGTAGAGGAAGGTGATGATCGCAACGGTGATGCTCTGCCTTAGCTTGATCAATGGGAAGAAGAAGATGGAGATGGGCGATTTGGTATCGCACAATAAGAAGGCACAGGTAGACAGCGATAGAGGGCTGTCAACAGTTGCAACTTTCTGCCTCGATGCCAGGCCGACGTTGAGACACAAGTAGGATAGGTGGAGAAGATGGTGGACGCCTTCCACGTTTCGTTGACGTTCCGGCAGCATCTCCGTCGTTGTCTTGTTCTTGTTGAGGTACAACAGCGCCAGATCCAGAATAGCGTACGTCGGGCTAGTTCCCTGGAGATGCAAAGCGGTGCGGTCGTGAATGATCTGGAGGACGAAGAAGGGGATCTGGTTCTCGAGCAGCAGCAGGTCGTGGCGGAGCATCGCTTTGTTCCACAAATCGGCCGTCGAGGGCATCGGAACCTTCCCCTCCGCCCCCTCCAGCAAGTACTCGACCAGGAAGCTACCGTCGAGCACCATGATCTCCACGAAAGCCTCGGAGCCAAGGCCGTCGAACTTGTCGGAGTACTGCCTCCTGGCTTCCGCCTCCCGCCTGAGTACCTCGTCGGCGTAGTACCTCAGTTGGTTCCGTTGTTCGTCCCTGGCAAGCAGGCGCCGCACGTACAGGAGCTTCACGTCGTCCATGGGCCGGAGCTCCGGCTTGCCGTGGTGGTAGGGACCGATGGATATGATCTTGGGATCGTAGGCGTGGGCGTTGTCGTCTCCTCTCCGGAGGTCGTGGGGGACTTTCCAGATAGTGGGTCGGGCTTCTTCGAGGGTCCTCCCGTCCAGCTTCTTCAACCTCGCTTCCATGGAAGCTGCCACGTTAAGGGCGGTGGACGACACACCGATCTCATTGTCGTCGTCCGGCGTCCACAGCATCGATGTGGTGGTTGGTTCGTGCTCGGCGTCGATCGTTACGGCGACTTGCCCTTCTCCTCCGCCCGCAGTTATTTCCACTGACATTTCTGACCATTCACAAATCTAATAAACTACGAAGCTATTTATGTACAACCGAACCAACTGCAATGTTAATTGACGTGCAAGTTCGTGTTTCACATGTTAAATTATACTTTTTTCTGCTGTCATATTCACGCCTATTTAACTTAATATAATATTTCAATTAATATTTTTTAAAAAAATTTGGTCAAATTTAAGATGTCAATTAATTTTTTTTAATTTTTAAAATCAATTCAATATTATTATTATTATATAATTTTTAATATATAAATTTTTATCTTTTAAATTAACGTATAATTTTAACTTCAATCACAAAATTAATTCTAATTTTAACTTTTTTCAAATCACAGAGTTGAAAAAATTACTACCTTAAGTCCTCCGCTGCCCCCATCTTATTTATTCTTCTATTTAATTTTTGACCATGATCTATCAACAACAAATTGATGGCAGCTGTCTACATCGATTAAAATTGCCAAGCAACCTCATACGACCATTCATCCATCCCCCTTATATTATTCTGGGCCTGATTTTTTAAACTCGAGGATATTTGTATATCTAGAATTTTTTTTAAAACAAATTATGAGAAATTCAATAACGATTTTTTATTCATAATGTTTTATTTTTTCATTGCAATTTTATATTAATTTTTATTATTAAAATTTTATTATAAAAATTAAATTATTTATAATTTTCATTATTTTAATATTTAAAAAATTAATATTAAACTTTTTTATTAATTCCTAGAATACACGAACACTTATAATTTAAGATTTATCTCATTTACCGTACTTGCAGAGATAACCCTTATTTTTACAATTTTTTATCAAATTTCGTTATTTCTATTTCCTATCTATTTTTGAATTCTTGTTCTTTTAATTTTCATGTATAAATGGACACTAAGATAATATTTATGTATTTAAAATTAATATAAAATAATAAAAATAATAGTTAAAATTTTTATTATTTTCTATTAATTTCAAATACACGAATATTACTTAAGATTCGAAGAAATTCTTATAATTACTACTTTAATGATTTTCTCGTGGACTTAGTAAATTCGTGATATATTAATTAATTCATCGTAGCCGGATAAGGTTTAATACCTAATAGATTCTGTGATATATTAATTAACTAATGATATAATTATTTTTAACATTATAATAAAATATTAACTTTAATTTCTAGATGCGTAGATTGCAAAACTTTCTGATGAAGTCTGGGGGGTTTTTGCGAAAAATACAGTGGCTTCGCCTTCGCCTTCGCCACTTCGGTCCTTCGGACACCGGACGCTTGAATTTGATGAGCTCGGAAACCCTATGTCGTCGGCTTCCACCCTCTCCAGCTCAAGGTGGCGGGGCGTGTCGACCCTGAAGGTCGCCTGGCGCCGTGACACCGTCCTCGACGCCGCTATCGCCGCCGACAAGAAGTACGGCCTCTGCTCCCGCATCGTCCGCGAAGTCCTCGCCCAACCCCGCCGCGCCATTGCCGTGCGGTACCTCGACAACCGCCGCGAGAGGCTCGGCCTTAATCTCAGGGTCAAGACATTTCTGTCTCGCTGCCCAATTCTCTTCGAGGTCTACCCCGACCGCATCGTCAAACCTAACAGCAGCAACAATGCCCAGGAGGTCCCTTTCCTCAGGCCCTCTACACGTTTGTTGGAATTCCTCAACGAGGAGAGGAGGGTGAGGGAGGAGAATGAAGGAGCTATCGTGCGCAAGATTTGTAAGCTGCTCATGATGTCGGCGGATCGTGCGGTTAGTGCCGAGAAGCTGAACAATGTCAAGAGAGATTTCGGATTCCCAGACGACTTCTTGATCAGTGTACTCCCAAAGTGCGTTCTTTCTCAAAGACAGGTTATGGCTAAGTTTGTGGGATCGAGAAACATATTTGAATGTTAGCAAGTGTTGTAGTTGGATCTTCTTTCTTGCTTTCTTACAGAATTCACTCAAATCACATCATTATGCAGCGGTGTTCTTCTGTGCTGATTTATGTATCTACATTGTCATTACTCTACCGTGCTCACTTCTTAATACAAAAAGATAGCATGTGATTGACAAATCTGGCTGTTTTTTTCGAACTACATTATTCTGCAACTGCATCGAAACCCTGAGATGATGATTTAGTGTTAATTTGTATTCTTTTTTTGTACAGGTATCCTGAGCATTTCAGGCTGACTGGTGGTGGATCCTCAGGTAGATCGTTTGTGGAGCTTGTATCGTGGAATGACAAGTTTGCCAAATCAGCTATTGAAATGAGGGCAGAAGAGGAGGCAGAGCTCACTGGTATCAGGATGAGGCCCAATTTTGAGGTCCATCTCCCACCTGGGTTTTTCTTGAGGAAGGAGATGCGGGAGTGGGTGAGGGACTGGTTGGAAATGCCATACATTTCACCTTATGCTGATGCCTCAATATTGGGACGTGCTTCACCACAGATGGAGAAGAGGATGGTGGGGGTCCTTCATGAGGTTTTGTCACTAACTGTGCTGAGGAGAGCACCAATCCCTACAGTTGGCAAGTTCAAGGAAGAGTATCTGCTGTCAAATGAGTTCGGTAATGCATTCACAAGGCACCCAGGGATCTTCTATGTGTCACTGAAAGGTGGAATAAAGACGGCGGTGCTGAGAGAGGCCTACCACAATGGGGTACTTGTTGACAGGGACCCATTGCTAGAGATAAAGGACAAGTTCATGGCATTGGTGGAGGAGGGACACCAACAGTGGTTGGAACAAATAAGGCTGAAAAGAGAGAGTATGAATAAAAAGGAGTTAATGGCAAGAAACTCCGAAGGATTGTCTGACCAAGAGAATTGTGTTGTAACATGAATTGGGCTTGTGAGATAAATGGTGCATCCATGGATCTGTCGAAAATTATCCCTATAAAGACTGATGCTTCATCCTGATACCAGATGTTAGTTAATTCTTCAACGCATTCATTTCTCTTGAAAACTAAATAAAAACTTCTATATGTTAAAATATACATCTAACAATGTAGAAACTTTAGATCAATTATGCTGAACTTGCTTGATGCTTTTCCTTTTATACAGTTTGCTGGACATCTAACAAAGTTCTCTTTCTTTCACAGAAAACTTATCGCTGGAAGATTGTGTCGTAAGGTAACGGTAGATATGAGCAATGGTTATCTGATGTCTGACTACTTTACCCTTCAAAGTTACCGAATAAACACGAAAGAGATGGAAGGCTGCCGGCAGAAGGCTTTCCGGTCGGGATCGTCCACGTTGAACTAGGCGATGTTCCCTCTCTCAGGGAATAACTAACTTTGCAACCGGGCCGCACGAGAAGAACACGGTTATCAATTGGTAAGTAAAAAGAATTCGTGTATGGTGCGTGGGGTGTACGCTTCTACATCCCAGACTCACCACAAGACAGACTTAAGGTGTATTTATTTAAAAGGTAGAATTCAGTAATGTGAAGTTCTTTTTTTTTTTTTTAATAAATTATATAATTTACGATATAATTATTTTTGATATAATTTGTTAATATAAAATAATAAAATTATTTGTTAAATATTACTATAAAATATTATAGTATATAATGAAAAATGAAAATATATAGTAATTACCTTGTAAATAAATAGAACCCAGATGCTTCGCTCCTCTCATCTGCCCTGCTTTGTCGTTCAAACGGGATGAAATCCTCAGTTCCATCACAGCAGTTGGCATGCACACGTCGATCCAAGAAAGAAGTTTATTGTTTAATTTAAATTGTATTTACTGTGTATTTTTATTTTTATTATGTATACGTTAAATTTCTTAAAAAACTTAATCTCACCTTACCTCACTTGATTTCGCACGTACTAGGAAAACTTGCCTATACCTACAATACCTTTGCAATGCCGATCTTTTCAACGGCTGCGCTCGTTCGTCTCACGCAACTGGACTTTCATTCATTCTACGATACATTTGACCCTTCCTCGTCAAGGTATTACCATCGTACTCATTCTAAATGATTTAATAGTTACCAGCAACAACCCTACTCCTATTGGTTAGTTTAATCACCTCTTTCGCTAAACCTTGAATATCATGAGCCCGGCGCTCTAACGGGAACATCAAAAGGGAAAGTGATTTGATCGTCTTCCACAATGGTAAAGAGATTCGAGAGAGTTCAGAAAGACAGAATGAGTAACAAGGAACCCAGGTAAGAATATGACCATCATCGAAAACCCTCGTCACCATAACCAATAAAATTGTAAACAAACGCCATACAAACTCCACATAGAACATAAAATGTAGTTAGATAAAGCACTCGTACAGACACTATAATTAATTGGATGAAAGCGTTCAAGCCGGACTAGCCGAGCAAGTGTTCAAGAAAACCGAGAACGTTTGGAACCATCCGTAAGATCTCAGTGCAGAAAACATTTATATGGTTTCATGTATATGACGTGTGGCATCCTTTTCGAAAGCAGATACGAGAGATATCAGTCTCCGTAGAACAAATAGCTTGCGATTTAGATTACTTGAAGTATATGGATACGAGGGGTATGTCGACGTCGTTGTCGTCGTCATCCTCGCATGCAACAACCACGTCAATGTGACTCCGGTAGGGGGCGATATCAATTTTTGCTACCTCCTTCGCCAAATCCACAACCTTCCTGTCCATCCTATCCCTGTGCCGGGGGAACATGCTGTTGTACAGCAAGGACGAGCCACATGAGATGCTGTACGCATTCAGCCCCTTGTTCTTGAACCACCGGAGGAGCTCCCTCAAAGTGAGGTTCTCTCTGACGATCCAACGATCCCAGACGGTCCAGCTCATGTCTTGGTGTTTGATTAACTTCGGTGGCACAGGCTCGGCAATAGAGAATAGAGGAAGAGCCAGGTTAGCAAATGTGTTTCGGTAATCCTCCACCTTGTGCCCGCCAAAGATGACCTTGTATAGTTCCAAACAGACGAGACCTGTAGCCATTGCCGTGGACGTTGCAATAGCAGGGATGATCCTCCCGGCAATGAACTTGGCCTTGAGCTTATCGACTTCTTGAATGCTGTAATTCCTTGCCCGCATGTTGGCCAATCCCGCAATGAAGTCCATGTGGTAGTTCGTATCATCATCCTGCGAGGTAAAATTAAGAGTAACGAAAGGCATAAAGTATATGATTAACCAATGGGTTTTTGTCTCACAATTATTATCCTTATTTGGAGGGTGCATAGAGAAAGCATGTCTAAAATGTTCACTGTGAGAAGTTTTATTTGGAAAAGGAAAGAGATGCCACCTTTTCAAACTGAATTGGCTTCATCCGGAACCCTGGCGGCAGCTTCTTCACACAATTTTCCAAAGTTGCGACCAGCTCGTTGATTGCAGCATTATCATCTAAAGAAGCAACTGAGAGACTTGTGGCTTTCTCATCTGTGACAATCTTGACACCTTTCTTTGGGGTGAATTCTAGAACAATCACTGCCTCAACAGCATCAGCAAATTTCGACGGATCCGTTGCCCAATTAGGAATGGCAATTCCAAAAGATTCAGCTCGTAGAATTGACCCTGCTGTGACAAAGTTAAGATAAGCAATATCCCCGGCCGAAAATAGCAATGGCTTTGGAAAACGCTTGGGTGCAGTCCAAAATGGTGCACCAGTGCTTGTCGTAGAATCCTCAGGAAAAGTGAAAGTAAGTTGCTTTACACGATTTGAGAAGTAGTCCTCAAACCTAGCAAAACAGGAAGCAACACGGTGTCAAGGTTGATTTGATTAATGATAAATGTAGTTGAGACACCCCTACTAGCAGCTTCCATCACTGTGATTTCAAATCGGAATTCTAGAGAAAAAACCAGAAACGATATTGGTTTCAAACAGATAAGAAAACAAACTAAACATTGAGACAAATTCAGAGGCAGTGAGTGGCAAGGGTAAAAGGCTACCGAAATTACCTCAACCGTGCCCAAGTAACACAGTCTTGAAATGTTTCACATTTCTCCTTATCAAGGCATTCTAGAACATGTTCAAGGAGATCTCTAGCTTGTGCATCACCGGCACTTTTCATAGAAGATGCATACCCGGTTGGATTTGATAGGAAACTATTTACTTCATTGGGTGTCTTCTCAAGTAAGCCCTCAAATTCAGAACGAGCCCACGTTAGGCAATGATCAATATTATGAGGGAAGGAATGAACAGTGCACATTGGTGCCTGTTTCTCAGGGGGATCTCTTGATGCACCATAATTCTCTGTAAGATGAGGTATAACCATTTGTGTGTTGCACTTGGCACCAAGTGTTCCAGATTCCAGAAGAGGCTTTTGAAAATACAAACACCTCTGATCTATGTACATTCTTGCATTCACATTATCCAAGGCATTAACAACAACATGTAGATTCTCCCAGAAAGAATCAACAAAAATATTTTCAGTCTCTGGGCTTGCACGATTTTGAAGGGCTTCTATGTGAAGATTGGGATTTATTGCACTAGCAGCAGATGCTGCAACAGTGGATTTTGCCTGGCCAATATTCCAATCTCGAAATAGGAACTGACGACTAAGATTACTCTTTTCGATAACATCATCATCAGTTATTGTCAATTTCCCATGTTTACTACAGCATACTCCCATTAGGGCAAGGTTCTTTAAGAACTCACATCCAAGGGCTCCAGAACCTACAACAAACACCATAGCTTCTTCCAGCTTTTTTTGGAGTTTGGATCCAAAAACAGAAATTTGTGCATCATATCTACTGTTCTGTGGCTTCAGATCACTGGGCTCCAAAGGTTCAGTAGGAAGGGATTCAATGGAATCAAAATAGAAGAACTGGAAAAGAAACAAATCGTGCAAATAAGAATCTTATTAATTCGAAAAAGACATTACTAACAACTAGTAATCAAAATGCAAAAAAACTTCTGAGCTTCGTAACAATTCTAAACAAACTAGATCATACCAAAAAACATACCTGAAATAATGGATGAAATTTTCCAGAGCATGCTTTTACAACCTCTTGTCCAACAATTCCACCAAACATTGCTGCCATCGGATTCAAAATAGCACTGGAGCCACTAGCAAAGTGGTGCAAAATTTTGTTATCAAGTTGTTCTAATTTCCCTTCCCCCATGCCCTCATTGATATTAGTAACTAAGTCAATAATTCTATTAGCATCATCCTCTGAACCAGCAGCAGGAAAACGTCCCATTTCATGGACAAATTTATCCAGGGCTTGAAATGCTAGATGCAATAAAGGTGGACGGTCAAACTTGGAGAAGTCACTCAACAGAAATTCCCCTGGATCCTTGAGTGCATCCTTTAAAGATTTGAAATGTAGGACTTTAGGCTGCTTAACCTGTGTAACAATACCCCCTCTCTCATAAAAACCAAAATTTGTTGTATCCTCCTCAAGAAAAAAAGAGTATGGTCTTGCATTCTTAACTTTCCTAGGTTTCCCATCATTTAACTCAGTCATTCCCTGCACTTCAGAAAACACAACAAGATCTCCATCCTGAAACTCAAGACGCTCATCATCAACACAAGTTACCAGTGCAGGATTGTCATTGCTGACAGATTCTATGATACCCGTGTGTGGGTCCTCACCATCTACATCATGGACGGTAAAGTCAGGTCCAAAGTCAGAAAACAAAGTACCAAAAAGTCCCCGGACCTCAGATTTGACGAAAGAAATTGGAGGTTTCTGTTTACGACAGTAATCATCAAATTCAATTGCTTTTTCCAGGGAAATATCTGTAAAGACTACAGCCTGCAGCATAACAAAATAAAATTACTCATATTATTAAATTAAAATAATTAATTCGCAATAAATGAAACAATATAAAGAAGAAAATTTTTCAAAATATTCTATATCATTAAAAAAATTTGCATGACATTTTTTATACGGTACATCTACATTTCATAAAATAATCACTTCTTTGTACTAGTTCTGAGCATCCAAATGGATAGTATCTGATGACCAGAGGCAGATTCAGTTGTTCAATGGTCATTCATACCATTGTTATTCTGCACGCTAACACATTAGCAAAACAGATAGATTCATATTAACTCTGTTAACATGAGATTTTCCAGTAGATAGAATGGAAAAACAAGGACTTTGTCGGGTACCATGTATTGGTTACCATGCAAAAAGTATTCACATATTGTTATGAGTTGTTTTAGTGGTGAAATAATGTACAAAGAAAATAAAAGGTCATACATACAAGAAAAAATGAAGAATACTAGAATGTAAAGTACAAGCATATGCAAAAGGTCAGTACTGCTGAAATGTAAATACTTAGATGGATGAGTAGTAAATACTATAAGAGATAAGCTAAAAAAAATTTATTAAGAACAGACTAGGAGTTGCACCTATTGAAAATAAGATAAAAGAAAATTCACTTGGGTGCTTTGACCATACCTTTAATAGACCAAGGAATGCACTAGTTAAGAGAGGATGATTACTTAGTATAGAAGAAATTAAAAGAAGTAGAGGTAGGCTTAAAAGTAATCATTTAGAAATTGTAAGAAAAGATTTGAATTTATGTAATTTAATTAAAGATTTGACAATAAATAGAAATAATTAAAAGAACAAGATTTGTGTGATCGAACACACATAGTGGGATTATGGTTCAAATTGTTATTGTATAGAGGAAAAATTGAAGGTGATTGAAGTTATTTGACTAATGAAGATGGACTCCTAGAAGTCTGTGTGGCTAAGTGACTTGAAAGTACACCAATTTTTATAGGCAGGTGGCTGAAAAAGAAATCCGGCACAATTCCAATTGGTTGCATGGAGCAAAAACTTGTTGACTAAATGGGAAGGTAGTTTAATCCATGAATGTAGCTTTATTGGGTAAATGGCTATTGCACCTTAATGAAGCTTCAAATAAGTCTTCGTGTCTTTATGCTTAATCAAAAAGTGGAATAGGGGCTGTGATGCATGTAAGTGGAGTAGGGTGGAGAGGATTCTTACAATTTTACTGTATTTTCTACATTTTTATCTATTTTCTTTATTATTCTGATTTTTAATTAATTAATGACACGATTATGATGTCATCCAGCTGAACCAATTTTTGAATAGAACCATGCACAAAAATAGTTCAATGTTTGGTCCAGTTATGAAAACACTGGAGAGAAAAAACTACAGGACCTATCTACCTGAAAATCAGAAAGCTGTTCTTTGGTCAATTCCATTGTCATGGTGGAAAGTGTCACTGCATTGTTCAGCTCTTGCAGCTTTTGTATGCAAGCAAAAGCCCGGTTCTTCCCAACATCATCTTCTGAAAGGAAAAAGTTGCTTGACAGATCACAAAGATCTGCAACCCTTTCATCATGTAGAGCGACTGATTTGACACCCGCTAGAACAAGATTCTTAGCTGAAATGTGGAATAAGACACTGAACTTAGTTCAATAATATTTCCATCAAAATTGAAGTGAAAATGAATGGGAAATCAACAATAACGAATTCAATCTCATTATTTCAATTAATATCTAACAAAAACACCAAAAATTGCATCAGGAATAGCCTAAACTTGTCTCACACTATGCAAATTCCAAGTGAAAACAAGCACAACACCACCACAACCCAGATACATAATTTGCAATAATTTATACAGTGTCAACCCAGAATATAAAAATATTAAAATCATAAAATAATTGTTTTTTGAATTCACATAAAATATAAGTTAAAATCAAATAGACAATAAAAATCATACATATATACAATCAGAATCAACTCCTAAGTCCTAATTTATCTAGTGGTTGTGTTGGTTTCCCTCTGCTCCCCATGTTATGTGCTCCAAATAGGAGCACGTTTTTATAAAAAACGTCACAGCTGCCATGGTATGTGCTCCAAACAGTTTCAACTATCGATTGATGACCAGTAAGTGGTATACCACTTAACCAATTTAGTAAGCCACTTAATATTTTTAACAATTTGAAAAATGGCTGAAAATCTGAAAGCATATTCACCAAAGGTAAATTCAAGTATTCCACATTTACCATTAATTACTTATTTTAAATGAAAAAATAAAAAGTGTAAAATAAAATAAGATAAAATAAAGGTGGTTAATCAGGTTAGATCAGTTAAACATATAAGGTATCTTCATCTTCCATTAACGCCACTTTGTTAAATGCCAGCCATTAAACAACCTGACCATGAATCGGGTACAATATAATCCAACTCAATTTGGGTTAATCAACAATGACTGTCAGATACGTACAACACCATATCCTGAGTTGTGCTGGTTAATAATTATCAGATAGGTACAACAATGCAGCAGGTTATCTGTTGATGGCTACCCAGGAATACCATAATAAATATGATTGTTAATTTCGGTTGCATAATTCACAGACCCCCAAAGTGGGATTAAGGCATTGACTGTTATTTATTTTTGTCACATAATTCTATTGTTTAGAAGAGTGTATGCACCATGAAAGACAAAAAAGTGATTTTTAGTGGCATTCGTGACCTTAAAACAAAGTACAAGTAACGACTTCCTGATCTTAAAACTACATCCTATAAAGCTTTCAAACTGTCATGGCCATCATCCTATTCCCACAAAGAACATACTAAGAATACCATCAGCCTGGTGAATCCTCCCAAATAGTAACGCATTCATTAACATCAGGGACGTATAAGGTCCAAGATTTATTCAAAAAATCCAGTGGATTTAAACTTCAATTTCATCAAGAAGAAGCAAACAGCACAAGTTATGAATCCTTTATATGATGTCTTGCCAATCACGTAATCAACAAAAAGAGAACCACAAGACTCTATTACAAAAACACCAAAACCAATAAATAACTAAATAACGCAGGACAGAAACTCTTGAACCTTATGTATGCAACCATGAAGAAAAATTCTAATGCTTGATAAATACCGACAAAAGGGAACAGATATCAATTTGTACAGGCAGCTCGCAAAACGAAAACCATCAAAATTGCATGAATAGCTGCTTTACCGTAAGTTGACTGAAACACCAATCACAGAAAGCCAGGAAATAATACAAACAATAAGCTTTTGAAAAATAACTCCAAATCTGGACAAATCTCATCACACGAAAAGGAGAATACGGAATTCATATTCAAGACGCTCACCAATCTCGGCACCAAGACCATTGATCCCAGAGACAAGCACGTTGGAGGCGAACAACCTCCGCATCGTTTCCCTTCCGTACACAGCCAGCTGCCTACTGTGGAGATCCTCATCGATCTCCATGACGTTGCCTCTCCCATTCGCAACCTCACTTGCACTGTTTTCCATTTTCACAGCCTCCTTGCTGCTGCGATGAGTATATCTACTACAGTCGCTTTTTCTGCTGGTGTTACTGTTTGAGTTCTCGAAGGAAGAACAGGAGATCAAGCCGCTCACCCTCGGCTTCTTCGGCAGAGACGACGCACCGCTCTCCTCGCCTTCTATCTCTGCTTCTCCCACCACTCTCTTTTCGGGAAGCATATAGTAGATCACGCTGCAAAGAAGAAAAAATAGCAAGAGAATCGTCGAAATCTGGAACGGAGCAGATGACTCGTCCGCTGATCTGAACTGCGTGAGGAGGACGGCGATGAGAAAAATTGTACCGATCTGTCGCGGCGGAGCCGTGGCGATGGAGATTTCTTCGATCTCAGGTAAGGGATTGTGCTAGGTCTTGGTGGAGAGGGCACCTGGGATATCGAGCTTCTCTCGCCTCATCGTTTCTCTCTGTCAGTTTTATACTGTCGTCTGTTGAGATGAAGTGCTCCGCTGGGGTAGATTCTCTGCGCTAGAATTACACGAAGGGGAGGTTTGATGGGAGATCTGCACCGTTGGATCAAAACAAGGCTTTCGTCTTATCGCGTTCCCAGGGTGCGGCTTATATGCCATGGTCGGTCTCTCCGTTTCTCTGGGGGTTAGCTTTTGTCATTTCCGTGAAATATTTTCTCGTGTGGCCATTGAAAAAAATTCTTATTACGTGTTATTAAAAAAATTAATGATTGTTAGCACATTTTTAAATTTTAATATTTATTTAAATTTTATTACCAAAAATCTCTCTTAATTTTCTCTATTTTATATTTACCATATTCACCTCTTTAATCGTAGTTTGTAAAGTAATAAACATTTAACTTTGAAGATACATTAGCAATTTTAAAATATTTTTCAATAGAAAAATTTTAAAAAAAGCTCGGAGATTTTCTTGTCTTTTTGGGTTGCTTGAACAGAAGTCAAGGAATAAATCCAGAATTAATGCAGTGGAAATCAACTGGAAAAGCATCATTAAAATATTCGGAGATAATATTCGAAATTTTTTTGAATTTTCCACGTACGCATACAGATAAAATATGTAAATCGCATGAATGAATGATTTTTTTAAAAAGATAAATCGATAACAAGTGTCGATTGTGTCGTGTTGGCCAGCCCAACACGATATAATTTGATCGTGTTAGTTAATAGTACGATATGAATAATTATTTGTATTATAAATCATGCTTAAATCAGACTCTTAGATAATTCATGTCGTATCGATATAGTACGAATTTCAACACAAAGTAGACATGATTCGGCTCAACTGGGAAAATCCACATAAAAGAGACGATTAGGGCACTAGTTGAAATTAGTCGAGCATAGGTGATGATTGAAGCCAATAGCCATTCGTGGACGCACACCATGCATTGGAGGTGTGTGCAGCATACGTATGTCGAGCTTCTTTTGGCAGTGGACACACAGTTGTGCATGTATGTGCCGAACTTCTTCTACCAATGGATGCGCAGTTGTGCGCATTCGTGTCAACCATCATTCTTGCCTTGATTTCGTGCCAAGCTAGGAAGAGAAGGAGGAGGTGAAGCTCTTCTACTCCATCGGGTTGCATTCCTCTCTCATTCAACTAATCATTTGTTATTGTTGGTTGAAAGTCTATTTGTGATTGTGCTAACCTTAAGTTTGTGAACTTGAGAAGAACAATTTATAACTTCATTTCAGCAGAGTGCCGGTTCTTTGGACCGAGAGGGTCCCATGGGTTTTCCTCTTTACACCGAAGAGGTTTTCTACGTTAAAAATTCTGTGTGTTGCTTGTGTTGATTGTCGCTTCATTTTTTTGCTTCACGTTAATGCATATTGGATTGTGCATATTTAGGTCCCTTTTTCCCATCAGACTGGTCATCAAGTTGTGTAGTCGGTAGGGTGAACAGTCGTGTGCACAGGCAGGTGGGCTGGGGAATTATACCTGGGCCAACTGTTGGGTCATTGGGTCGGCCACCAGGATATTAAGCCAGTGGTCGGGTCGTAGCGTCGAGTCCTAAGAAGAAGAGTTGAAGAGGGGAAGGAAAGAACCGAAGAAGAGGAGAGAAGAAGAAATGAAGACCAGAAGAAGTGAAGAATAGGAGAGAAGAAGAAGTGAAGAACTGAAGTTTGAAGAAGAGAAGAGGAAGGGTCGAGATCGATCAGCATCACAGCATGCAAGGTGCAACGATTAGGTCTTTAGGGTCGACACACAACGAGCGGAGCGTGCAATGAGCAGGACGTGCTGTTGCTACTACGTGCCTAACAAGTGATCGATTATCGTGTCCAACGGCCAACGGATGGTCCACTTCCACCTAATGGGCCTACTGCCACGTTAATTTATTAAGTTGTCTTATTTATTAAGTTATTGAAGGTTAAATGCTGTCACGGTGATTGTTGAATTAAATTTAAATATTGATGATTAAATATTTGAATATTGAATGTTAAATATTGTTATTAAATAAATAAATAAATATTTTTTTAAAATTTAATTATTTAAATATTAAATATATATAAATAATAAATTAATTAAAAAATTATGTCAATTTTGATTGATACAAATAGTATTTTTTGTGCCAACAAGTCATACCTAAATCAGACCATTGACTTTGTGAACTGTACTGATACAACACAAATAGGGTCATACCAACACAAAATTTAGCATAACACAATACAATTGACATATATACAAACATGTCGTCAAACATTCGAAGATACGGTAAAGAGACGAGACCGTAACTCAAATAATAAAATCGAGTTTGTAAAATGCAAAGTTTATGGTGTAAGTTGTTCGAATATTTGGTGGGTGAAAGATGTGACCGATAATTTAAATTTGTACTTAAAAGTTTTAACATTCCAGACTAACGGTTTTATACATGTGCTATCAGTAAAGAAAATTAATTTTTTTTAAAGTATACATAATTAATTTGTTAAGTTTAATTGGGGACTTTGCTTTTTACTTAAAATATGAAAAACGTAAGCCACCGTATATTGAAGATAGTTTTGTAAAAAAAGTTGATATAGTAAAGTTACATTAACCATCAAGCCAAAAAATATCGTCCTGATCAAAGAAAAGGTGAATATTATCGAATCTGGAAGAAGTTAATGTAACGGAGGCGAGGATTAGGCTTTTAATTTCGGGCCAGGTTTGAGAACTGTCAATTTCATCGGATTACAATGTTGAAAATCGATTTAGTGATTTCTAATTAAATGGTGTAAACTTTTATTTGATATTGTTAGTATATTTTTTATATAAAAGAAATTATCAAAAATCTAATAACAACACGATACTCGTGAATTAATGATACATAAATTCTTTAATTTACGGTGAAACGGAGACTGACTGGTTGTAATTAACAATAATGATGATATTATTTCGTCCTTACAGCAAGGTAATAAGTGCATGTGCGGAAACATTTTATCACCTAAGTGATTTGCGCCTTTAAAAAAAAAAGATTTGAGCGTACGTAGCTAATTACGTTACCTCGATCTCATTGTTAGTGAAATAATAGATCAGTTCATGATCATCCTTTATCATCACCACCATCAATTATAGTAGAATTCCTGCTCAAATACGGGCAAATTAATCGCAGCATATATAATACAAAACATAATTTGAGTTTTGGTAATCAGAAACTTCGTTATCCGGTGAAAAATATAAGTTGAAATATATAATTATCAAAATGTTACATATTAAATTTTAACTAATTTTACTTGCCATCCAGTTTTAAACTACTAAAGTGATAGATATTTTGATGATTAAAAGGCATTTCTAAAACTTAAAAGTCTAGCCACAAATATTATATTATTAAAAAAAAAGCACTCAAATCGAAAAAAATAAAAAAAATTACGAACTGTATTTTTAATTTATTAAAAAAGGAATGCGCACAATAATAAAAAAATATCGATCTTCTGCAACCAGTTATTTGTATTATGAGTTGAAGTGAAATTTAAAGTATTACCGTGACTCGCTATGACGTGTAATAAAATATAGAAATATATTATAAAAAATGTTTGTTTAAACTGAATTGATCGGCTTTACAGTTTTGGATAAATAAATAATCGATCTGCTGCAAATCGATTGCTTACAGT